>CM026294.1:1318996-1568408 GCA_014851415.1 Cnaphalocrocis medinalis
TTACAGTAGTTGAACTACTATACTTTGCGTATTGTTGGTCCGTAAGTTGACCAATGTCACAGTAGTTGAAACTAGGAACTAATATTTTTAGTATACTCAACTGCCAGCGTTATCTCCCCCCTTCTGTCCTCACTGAAGACAGTCGTACAGCACTCTGTGACTATCTCCCTGGCCTCAGGCTCCGGCAGTCCAGGAAGGGCACGACCGTCCTGGGCGATTGTTTGGTCGCGTAGTTGAACTGCGGCCGCGCGGTCAGCATGCCGCACATGCAGCGGAGCGATACTAGTGCAAGGTTTACTGACGATGGGTCGGGTTTCCTGTAATTTTTAACGAACTTTCAGATATTTAAGCAGAGGAGTGGCTAACTGCAGGGCACAATACCTAAAGAACTGAGTTTGCTCAGTGGAATTTTGAAGCAAATTGGCTTACTTGTGTCTGTTCAGAGTGTAAATTCCACCTATTTTTTTGTTTTTTTTTTTTGTAATGTGGTGTGTAAAAGTATGGTGTTAACTTTTATAAGTTTTTTTTTAATAACTTATATAATAATCTTAGGACTCAAGCCGTTCTTCTGTATGTATGAACTCCATAATACTGATTCTAAAGATGACATAATAGGTTTAATATGCTATTCCCAGTATAATATGTTTGCAGAACTACATGGACTTACCTGGTGTCTCCTTTCTTGCGGCGCAGTACGCCAGCTGATTTTTTCTAGTCTCTGCAGATATCTTTTGTAGAATTCCAACAATTCCTTTTCAAACTTGTAGAGTGCCAGTGTGTCCTTTTTTACTATAAAACAAATAAATATCTTTCTGTTAATGTTACAGGTAAGTAATTTGGCACTAATAAGTATACAACCTCATTCAAATATGAACCTTATTGTCCTGGCATAAGACTTAAGGTGTTTTAATTTTATTGCAGAAAACTGTACAGTCTGTACGTTTGTCTACAATAATGTAAAAGAAAATCAATGTCAAAAGTAAAGTATGTTCCACTGGAGGGCAAAGGCCTCATCACTTCTATGATGGGATTAGGCTTAATCACCATGTTTGCCTAATTTGGATTAGTGATCCGAAACCCGAATCTTTGTACTCACATTTAATATTGGAGTAATCTTGATGTCGTATTTGGTAGTCAGGCAAGATGTCCTTAAACACTTCGTAGGCAGAGAGCGTGGCCAGCTTCCTCACCGAGTGGAGGTTCAGTGTGTTGTCCTTCAGTCTCTCTTCCATCAAGTACAAGATTGGAAAAAAGTTCTTCAGCTGGAAAAAAATTATGATTAGTAGTTTTTTTTACCAGAGAAGCAAATTGTTCTAGGGTTGTACAATCGAGTTTCTTTCAATACAAACAGAATACACCATAGAAGGCATGGCACGAATTTTTAGCGGTAATCATGAGTGCGCGAAATCAATTTAGTACAATGTGACAACGTTCGCTAAAGATACCCCGACACTGGGTAAATGAGGATATTTGTAAAGTATTTTGCAAAAACAACAAAGTAAAACTTATGCATTGCCAGCCTTTTAGGAAGATGTAGGCTCGTTTTTGTATGTATGAAGATTCCCATTACCTTTTTTTCTGGACTTTCCAGCAGTGAAGAACACAGAGCTCCAATCCTAAGTTTGTCATTCTGCAACCGGTCTCTCCTCGCTGCCAACAGCTGTACGGTTGTGATCTCCCCCTCCCCGGCCTCCTCCTCCACAGTGCCCTCCATGCCGGAGTCTGATCCTGACTCCTCTTCCTCCTCATCGTCTTGTTTTGAGGATGGACTTTCTTCTTCTTCATCTTCTTTTTCTGATTCACTATCTGGTGATGGTTTAGTTATTATTAGTCTTTTTCAATGTAGTATAAAGTATGACAATTTTATAATTTTTGTACAACAATTTATACATTAACCTGTTTCCGTACTATGTAGCTTATGACATGTGTGTATGTATATTACGTTTTTATATCTTATTTATTATGTAAAACTATACTAGGGATTATGCACATAATAATTTGTGTTTTATATGTAAATGTGCCAAAGTCCGTGCAAAATATATAAGCTTTTAATTTTCTTTCTATTAAAATAAATTAAAAAATATGAAAACAGTACCTTCACATTCTTCAGACCTTTCCAAGACTCCGTCTTTAGTCTTAATTGGCAGAAGAGGCCTCATCCTCTTCACAGGCCTCTCCGCCAGCTCCTTCTCGTAGTTCTCTTCTAGTTCACTGCCAGAGTCCTCTCCCGCATCACTATCAGATACATCCTCACTCTCTGCACCACTGTCACTGTTATGAGCTTGTTTTTTTGGAACTTTCCCTTTATCTTCTTTTTTACGCTTCTTTCCTTTTGTTCTGTAAAATACAAATAGTAGTTTTATAAATACCTGTTGTAATTTTTTTACTAAATGTTAATTCACCATCTAACTTTATCAACATTTGTAAAAATAACAATTACTGGTTTTAAGTAATATAGCTGTGGGAAGGAGCTGTACTATTAAGTTTATAAGTATAGATTTGTGTTACAATAGACAAATCTTAACATGATAAATAATTAAAACTCTGTCACACATGTGGGAGTCTACTAACGGAAGTTTTCGCTAGCTAGAGCGTAGCTATTAAAGATTGTATACAATGTCCACTTACTTCTGTGTCTGTTCCTTCTCTGGCACATTGGAGAGCAACTGGGGCTGCGTAGCCAGCCTCTTCATAATGTACTGCTGCTCCTCATCGTCCAGCATATCCGCCCACTCGTCCCCCGACGCGGAGTCACTCTCACTGCTGTATTCCGGCACCTGGGGTTGATTCGGCTGATTCTGCTTCTGGATCTTCGTTCTGTGCCTCTGGAGCTTTAACTTCCCTTGCTTCTTCATTTTATTCGTCGTCTGGTTGTTCCTCTTCACCTTACTAATCTTCGCTTTGCCTTTTTTCTGAAAAAAATTGCGGAAATTTGGTTATTTTTTGTACCGGAAGGAAAATACGGTTTGACAAAGGTAATTATTTTTTCTTACTATACAGTAAATGTGAAATACTTACCGCCATTGCGTAGGATAATATTTACACCAATTTATTAAAATAAATTGAAAATATTTCAAAAAATCACAAATAAAACAACGTGGGGAGAGTCGCGCTGATCTGACATTGACAGCAATTTGGCATTGGCATCTGTCTGTCAATGTCAACAGTTTTTTTTTAAATCACATTCTGAAACCAGAGCTACAGTTTTAGTGAAAGTTTAAAAGAATACATTCCTCATTTCTCTGTTTTACGTTATGTTTACTAAAGTTTACTATATTACTGTGTTTTTATTCTGTTTTTATTTTGATTTCACACAATCCAAATTAGTATTAAGCAAGATTTGAATTAGCTTTGTTATGATTTACTTGGGACCAACAATGGCGTTCTCATTGCATTTAGGTTTAGGAACGCACTCAAACTTTCTAAACGTCAGTTACAAAAGACCTCGAAACTTTCTTATTTCTAGTTTTTCTAGTTTTCTGACAATTATTATATGGAGTCCTGACTTACTTTAATGTTTTTCCTCTACCAGGATAACTGTTTGCGTCGCTATAATGTATTTTGGAGTGGTTCTCACGGAGTGGTGACCGTAACAATAGAGTGGTTGTGTGCTGTTTGCAAGTTGATTTATTAGTTTATGATGGTGCCGCAGCAGCAGAGAAGAAGGCGTCGGCGTGCAGTGCTTCCCCGCACCCCTGAACGTCGCCTGGTAGTGGCGCGAGGGGCTGGCGGGTTCGGGTTTACAATAGCAGGACAGAGACCGTGTGTTGTGTCTGCTGTGGCGGCTGGCGGGCCGGCGGAGCGAGCTGGTCTGCGTGCTGGAGACGCCTTGTTGACTGTAGACGGAGCAAACGTGGCCAGGGCGCCGCACGCGTCAGTGGCTAGGCTGGTGGCAGCGGCGCCCGGGGCTATATCACTGAGTGTGGCGCCCAGAGAGTCTCCTCCGACTGATACGGAGGACACAGAGCCTGATGAGCGGGCGCGGACGCGGAGGAGGCATCCGCCGCCGCGACGCAGACCTCAGATGATGCATCATCCAGGTCAGTTGTATATTTTTTAAATATTGTTCATATTAACCAAAACAATAATGATAGGTAGAGTAGTGCACTATGATAGCTTAGGCCCAATTATGAATTAACATCTTAGGTTATTTAAAATTATGTAAAGTATCATTCAAGATAAGTTTATAAACATTAATTTTAAATAAGTAATTGAAAGTCATTCAGAATAGTTCCTATGCAAATATTATGAAAATGAAAGAGTACAAATCTTTCAGCTGCGCTTTCATTTTTATAATATTTGCACTTATTATTAACTCGTGAGTAAAGTTTATTCTATATACCTAGGAAAATTTTTTTATAGAGATAATAATTATATTCTTATTTTCCTGGAATTTCTCAGAAAACCATCATTATTTACTTACATACTATATATATTAATTAATACATCTAAAATGTATCTTTACAAATCAAATAACAAGATTCTCTAATATGATATATTCTTGGGTGTAAGGTAATCAGTAATAACTGCAAAAAATATTTAATTAATATTGTTACTAGAAAATACCTATTTATTTGTATCTAAGTATTTTAACAAAGAATATTTTTATCTTTACAGATGGCTAGTTCCAACTCTAGGTATGTGGTGTAGTGTTGTCATGTACCTGTGTTTTATTTGTGCACTTTGTTTGTTCTGTGCTCACCATGTATGGAATGTGCTTTGTCACCATGCACTGTTATCTAGTTGTTGTCTTACTTTGTATGTAATTGTAAAGATAACAGGATTTTGAACCTATTTTAGTTAAAATGATAATCAGGTTAAAAAGAAGTCCCCAATTTAAATCTCCGATTTATTGGAACTGGGCCTGACCTATGTGGCACATCAAATTTTGGATCAAAAACAGCAGTTCAAAGTTATTTTGATGTAAAGTAAAAATTGCTCCTTAATGTCCAAACCACTACAGTGCGAAAAAAAAGAAAAATATCCCAAAAAGAAGGGTTCTCTGAAAGCGGGACATATACTAACACTGACTGGTTTTTTCAAACTTACACTTGTATATAGTTTCCTTTATTACATAATATCAAAAATGTCTAATAACAAAAACACAGAAGATGGTATTTATTTATTTACATATTGCAGTATTTTCTTAGCATAGAAAAACTAACATAACGATTTTGCTTATGTGCTCTAACATAATTGAATAGCAATTTCGTAAGAATTATTTCCTATGTATTAATAATAAATATTTGTTTGTAACATTGTATTGTGCAACTCTTTGTTTTATAAATCCCTAATCATACATCTTTATCTGCTGCTAATATTCACCTAAAATAAAGTTACATAATAGTTATTTAATTTGCACTATCAATGCACTTTAGTTTGTTTGATTATATTCACTATATAAATATTCAAAGTATTTTATTTGCATAAAATAGGTAAGTAAATGATACTAACTTGTGAAAATAGTTTACTCAACACTTGTGTCTTATTTGTCATCTTATCATGTTATTCCATTTATTCATGAGATATTATGCTTCTTATTTCAGGTTGTCATGCAGCGCCCAGCACATCTGGCGTCAACGAGATCCTCCAAAACCTCAGCCGGGCCCAGCTGACGCCGAACCACGTGGCGCGCCTCGAGTGCCGAGCCGTCGTCGGCTACCTCGGCACCATCGAGACGCCTCAGGCCGCCGCCACCGCCGCCCCCGGCAACGTCCGCACCGCCGTCAGGAAACTGCGCCAAGAGAGACGCCCAGCTGCCCCCGTCCTACTCTCCGTCCTCCCAAACGCATTGTTCCTTAGACGCCCTACTGGCCAAATCCTAGCACAATACCCTCGGGAACGTATCGTCTATGCTGGCTGTGGCTCAGAAGCCGATAGAAGATACTTCGGTCTTGTCACCTCAGCGGAAACAACCGGAAGCCGAAGCATCCCACAGCTGCCATGTTTTTGCAGTAGGACCCAAGATTAGCAGAACACGAAGCTCACATCACACGAGCGAGGGAATTCCAAATTGCTTGCACGAGGGACCCCGTCGCTGAGAGATGCTTAGAATTCCCTCCCTCAGCGGAATATGTAGTTGGAGTTATAAGGGGGATGTATTCTCTGCCGGCAGACGAGAGCGCCAGTCCGAATCTGCAGCAGATTTCAAAGCTAGCTGTTAAAGGAGACAGTCCGTCAGTTGGGAACTTTTCGAGATGCAATCGCGCAGCGTTCAGAGTCCCGCGTGATCCGGAGGCCTTGCCGGCGTGAGGATGCGAGGTTGGAAGGTCCAGAGTTCGTGGCGAACTCACCGCAGCCGAGCAACCATAGCGAAGTGACGACTACTTCTAGTAACAGCGACTCTGGGATCGGCTTTCACAATGATTGTAGGAATATTGCTGATAGGATTTTGGTGGTTGACTTCGCTCAGCGTCCGCCACCGGAGGGGTTTGTGAGACCGCGGCGGCCTATTGGATTGGTGGGGTGTGGTTTTGACGCGGACGGGTCGTTCCTCTCGAACGCTGTGCCTGTCGTGGACGGTTTTCGGGGGGCAGGGGCGGCCGCTGAATTTGGATGATGTAATATTAAACGCGACGGAGCAGACCGTTCGGCCGCGGGTGGACGATGACGGGTATAACTACAATGGGGGTTACTCGAGAGCGAATGGCGCTGTATACGATCGGGTGTACAGTGAGAATGAGGGGCACTACGAGTACATTCCAGCTCAGTTGGATATAGACCGCGTGGCGGAGACGTTTAACTCTGTTGAGATTTATGAGGAGAGGCCGCGGGTGGGGGAGTGGAGGTCAGTGGAGTCGGTGATGGGCGCGTCGGGGCTGTCGGGTGACGTCACGGGGGGTAGGGGCGCGGACTCGGTGTCGGTGTACTCGTCGCGGAGCCACGAGGAGGCGCGCCCGCGCAGGCGCCACCTGCAGGCCTCGCTGGATGACATGCTCGTGCTGGGGCTGAGGGACCCACCGCCGAGCAGTCGTGATGATGATAATTTTCTTCATCCCGCTACTGTTAAATGCAAGGTTTGTGGTATTTGAGATGCTATAAGATACCTACTTACAATCTATACTAATTCTAAAGCAAATATCCAGGCTTACAAGTAAACTGGAAAGGCGAATCCATTGCGCGATGTAATTGACACTCAGCGCCATCTGTTTGTTTGAAACTCCTGAAACGGATTGAAAGCAAAAAATATGATTCATAAATTAGAACTAATAGAAGTGCTAATACAATTAGTAACTAAATAACCTAATTCTATTCTACCTTCAAATTTCCCAGGTTCGCAAATCCATTAAACCGCTCAACCTCCTATCGAAGACAAGAAACATCTTAACGGGCCGGGACAGATCGCGGGACTCCCGAGACGAGAGGGACAGGTCGAAGGACTCGCGGGACGGACGAGATCGGTCGAAAGATTCCCGGGATAGGTCGAAAGACTCCCGAGATAAGTCGAAAGAATCTCGCAACGGTCGGGATAAGTCGAAAGAGTCCCGTAATGGGAGGGATAAGTCGAGAGAGTCCCAGGATGGACGGGACATGTCGAAAGAGGCCAAGAGCAGGCGGAATCGATCGAAGGATCAAGCTGAAGGACGGTCGCGTGAATCGAGTGATGGACGAGAAAAATGGTAAGGAATAATATTTTTGCTACAAAATTTTACAAAGTCATGTCCCACTTCAGGGCAAAGGCCTCTATCATAGAATTTATCAGTTGCATGTGTTCATTTCATTAAGATTTACAGACAGAAAAGAAAAGAGCAATTTTTTTTCCGATTCCGGGACGGTGTTCGGGTGCTACCAAACCTCCTCTACCGCCATGTTACAAAATGGACACTAAAGTTAGTCGTGGTTTGAGAATGATGCTGTCATCCTTATGTAATTCTTAAATGAAAGTGACTACATCAGTTTTAAACCAAAACCTCTTATTTAATTTTTTTTATGTGATAGGTGGTAGACGAGCAGACGGATCACTTGATTTAATTAATCCTGAATAGTCACCATTAAATGAATATATCTTTAACTCTTTTTGATGTCTAAATTGGTACCAACAGCTCAGACATCATTAACACTGACCTAATGGTACAGGAGCCAAGACCCTCGGGACACTCGGGACGCCCGGAGACGAGCGCTCAGCGCGAGCGCCAGCGAGGTGTGCGGCGCTTCGCCCCCCGACGACGGGCTGGCGGCTGCCGCCAGCGAGCCTGACTTGAGGGACACGCAGGTTAGTGGCATGACACCTTTTACTAGTGCTGAGGGAGAGATCTAATTGTGAAAAGAAATTAATCCCTTAATAGGGCACAGGGAAAATTGTTCCCACCAGATTTTGAACCTTAGCCGACACGACATAAGAGCGAAATCGAATGAAATTCTTCAATGACTTCATGCCCTATTAGGGGTTAAAAGAAGTGGAAGTCTCAGAAACAAACGCACATAAAAAAAACTATAACATAAGAAGTACACTTGTTTTTCTTATGTTTACTTGTTTGATCTCTAGTTCTCTTGTTAATCAGACATTTACTGGTTTTTGATAGAACTTTTTTTCAAATGAATTATTTTATTTTTTAGTTAGGATATATTTTTGCACACCACGCTTTATCGCGTTTCAATAAGGGAATACCCACTTCGGATTTTAGGTTTCAACATATTTAGTAGAATAACCGAATACTAAAACCTAATATAAATCATCAACTTTTATCTCAAAGACAAACATTTAATAACGACTCAATGATACTGTTACATAACTTTATCATGCCGTATTGGTATCTGTAAGCGTTCTAGTTTGTGCCGAGATTTCCATAAAAGGTTTCTACATGTCTGATTCAAGACGGCGAGCCTTTGTAGAGTCCTTGACCAATTTGTAGCTCTCGTTAAACCTACTGGAGATGTACGTTGTGGGTTGTTTTATAGCCTAAACAAGTGCTCAGCTCACTTGGTTTCGGGACTTATTCTATTAGTTTCAAGCTTTGCCAATAGATGGCGTTGGCTGTCGATTACATCGCCTAAGTGTTTCGTGTCTTCGTATTACATAATAAGCCTTGTAGTCTATATATAAAGAATAGAATAAAGAATATTTCTATTTCTAGTATGTGATTGGTTTTAAATTCCGAACATGGCAAATAGCGCTCTTTTGCGAGAGAACTTTCTTTGGCGGTGACACTGGAAACGCGTTGACGCTAAAATTATATTGGTTTATGTGATCGAAGTAGAAAACCCATAAAGTACGAGTGATCTGGTCACCATACAAGGGCCAGAATGTTTGTTGTCATTGTGAGTGGACATCCGTCGGGTAATTGCCTGCATTCTTGTCTTATCTCCCTTATGGGCTTATTTGGTTTACACTCGAGACGTACAATAGATTATGTTTGAAGAGGATTACATTAAGGACATACATAATATTAAGTTTGAATTTCTTATAGAAATGATATCTTTTTAGAAACTATCATTCATCACACAAATAAAGTACTATTCAGTTTGACTGAGAACCTCCTCCCATTTTGATAAAAAAATAACAAAATAATATATCATTGCCACTGATCTTGTGATCTACTACTTGTCCGTAGTAAATATTTAAAAACTGTATTTGCTCAGTTGTATAGCAAACAAGAAGACGGTAGTTTTTATTTGTTAAACCCTAATCTAACATGTAAGTAGTCCATACTATCGGTATGTGTCACTTCGCTATTTGTGGAGACGGAATGAGAGCATCGAGTCCCCTTGACACGCTATGTCAATTAGTGCGACAAGGATTGGTTGGCGAGACGAATTTGTCATTTATGGGCTCTCATTACTGAGGTTCGTGATCACTGGAACTCCTCAATCAAAAGCAACCTTACAATCCTGGGTTTTATAGGCGAGGCGTGAAACGGCATCTCAGCAGGCCTTCAGGGTGAGAGTGACTGAGTGTGACGCAATGGACAACTTTGTCTGTTCTTTTGTGCCTGTCAATACATTCATAAATGTTCTATACGGACTTAAATTGAATAAATAATATTTCTATTTCTAATATCATATTTGGATCTCATGGCCGCTTACCATCAGGCGGAGTGGGGTCATCTTGATTGTCCTCAATTAAAAAAAAACCATTCCTCCATTCATTTCGAGCGAAGGCCTTTTACGTAGCTCATTTTCTTTGGTCAGGCCATCGTGGTAGTGACCGGGCGTCGTGATCTTTTCCTTTAAGTATTGAACATAATGGACACCGTTTTACAAGACTGTCATCCCCTCTTCGCATTATGTGGCCAAAATAAAGGAGTTTCCTTTGTTGGTCAGACACAAGATCGACAGTCGCGTTTTAAGGTCAACTTGGGAGACAACAGATAGGTACATACATACATACAAACACCTACTTACCTCTAAGTTACCGTACTTAAGTCCTAATTCACTGTTCCTTCTGGCCAATAGACTGTCCGTTCGATGCGGTAAGTCGATATATTGATCAAATTGAATAATCCTTAAGGCGGTATCGGTGAACGGCGGCGTGCGCGCGCGCATGGCCCGGTCAGGGCGCCCGCACCATTCATTAGCTTAATTGACCAATGCCACGGCTAGTGCCGCCGGGGAACATTGGCGTGATGTATCTCGGATTTTATTTGATACTTATACGTATTAATAAAGTTAAGACTCCTCCAAGAGTAGGCCTCCAATTGCGATATAGCACTGAGGACAGCACGAGGTTTTGGGTAGGGTCAGAGTCTCACACTCAACCTTCTTTCTTCGAGGTGAAGGGTATAATGGAGACTGTAAAATATTATACATAAGACGAATTGAGAACCTCCTCCTTTTTTAAATTGTTTAAAAATGATAGAGCTAGAAGAGCTAGTCCGCTCCTCCGCCTTCCGTGAGGAAATTGAGATGAGAAGATGTTTGAAAATTATACTGATTATTAGGATTGTCCCGATGGTAACGGCAAACGGCAGAGACTAGTTCGGGTGTGATTCCTCCAATATAGACATTTATATGATGAACACTTCGTGGTTGGAATTCTGGATATTTTATGATATAATTTGTAAAAGTTAACTTTTCTTGATTCTGATACCCATAACAACATAAAAAGTGTTCAGGCATACTTTGTGGTTACTATTATACATTCTTACTTTGGGATAAAATCGATGCCTGTGCTTTGTCTAAAACTTAACATCTCAAGAGATGTTAATTATCAGAGATGTTAAGTTCTCAAGAGAAGAAAACGCCAATGCTCTTAAACCTCACTATGGCCTATCCTGTCAATTGAGACGTGCCCGTAGGCGCCCTCAGCCAGTACAGGCCGGGGCGCATGCGCGACGTGTCCTATCGCTCACATCGACAATCCTGCGCACGCGACTATCGCCAAAACCGTAGCACTAACGAAAGTGAAATACGGCTCATATTTGCGCAACGAGTTGTAAATCAGCAAGACTTGGTTCTGTAAAAGTACGGGTTTTGTGTTTTCTTTTGTATTCAAAGTTGGTGAAGTTTTGAAGTGTGTGTGTGTGTGTGAACGATCACAGAACACGTCACCTTTTATGTTCATAATTGAATTCGTGATCACCGTCGCTGATGCTATTAGCAGATGTATTTTGATATATGTACTTTGTACATATGTTTTACATTTGGAAGCATGTAGCATACAGATGAGAGTGAGATAGGCGAATGGTGTAATGTATACGATTTTGACTGGACGTTTGTGTTGTATGAGTAAATGTAATGTTCAGAATTTGACATTTCTTGACAGCTGTCAGTCACCATGCAAAGTTGTGGAAATTATACTATTACCAGTGTATTAGATGCTCACCGACTGCATACATTATGTATATGGATAAACCTGTGTTTTAATAACACATTACACCAAGTTACACTAGATTGGTTGCGCTTTACTGCATTATACGTTATGCAACCCCAATCATAGGTGTTGCTCACACCTCTATGTAACGTTTAACACATTCTGCAACTAATGACGTGTTATGTAGTTAGTTGTTTGATTTGTTGTTAATTTTTTTAATTATCCTGCTCCGGTTTTTAATTACAGTAATTTGCCAATCATTAAGTGCAAGTTAATTGGAGCTACCTATGGTAATTTGGAGCGAAATTTAATTGTGCCCAATTTTTTGTTCACACATATTAGGTAATTATTGATGATTTTACGAGCTTCGACAGTTACGGCTACTTTTGGGGTTCTAGGATCGATACCTGGATTAGAGCCACAAAATAAGTCCTGCGTTGAAGCACATTACAGGCTTTTCGTTGAGATTGGCTATTGTAGCCGATGTGGAGGGAACGATTTTTTTTAATTCAATTTATAAAGACTTTACCTACTTGTAATGTCAAACTTTAATGTAAGTTTTTTTTTTGTTGATGGACTTAAACCCGCACACGGTGACTGACGGCCGCGCGTGTGATTCCGTCAATGTCAAGTGTTAAGAGTTAAGAGAGACACTATAAAACGAATCTCCCTCTTAACATTGTGCCGTCTATATGTGTTTGTTTATTTGTTGTTTTGTTCTGTTCTAGATGGTGTAAAAAGACTCAATTATTAATAAAATCCAGAAGAGCTATTTTCTCGTCACACCGGTCAATTTTATTTTTAACGTGTCTCTTTAATATCACTCGATGTTGGCAGAGTTAAATGTGCTCGTTATAGCACGATAGCAGCCATACCAAAAAAAAAAAAGAAAAAAAGAGACTATAATGGTTGAAGATAGCAACCACGAATGACACAGAGTTGGTTATATGAAAAGGCATTTCTCTCTTCAAAGGGACCCCTTCAACTCGCTTCTCCTTTGCACCCTATCCAACCCATGTGTACTCAGTAAAAGACGCAATTTGCGAAAGATTACGTTGTTTGCAGTTAGCGTTGGCCCGCTAACCGGGCGGTTGTCGCGTCTGATTGGTGCGACACGCGGCGCGTGCGCACGGCGGGAGCACGTGCGCGTTGCCTGCGAAAAACTTATATAAATATCAGACTAAAGCACATACGTCGACCTGACCCCAAAGTATTTGAAAGAAATTGTAATGATCATAATTTGAAAAGAGTAACACTACTGAGTTTCTTGCTGGTTTTTCTTGGTTGGAAATCGACGTTTTTATGATATAGGAGGCAGACGAGCCGACGGATCACCTGATGGTAAGCGATTACCGGCGTCCATGGGCACCTGCAACATCAGTAGTCACCAGTTTCCCCCCTTTACGAATCATCGGTAGCTTACATAATATTTGACACTTTATTAATGTTCTGTATGGACTTACACTGAATAAAGAATATTTATATTCTATTCTAATTACTTATTTTCGCTGTCCACCATTAATTTGTTACAAACAATTTATTGTTAATAGTTACGTACCTTCATAACATTTTCGACTGTCCATCTGGGGCGGACAAGCAAGCGGGAGTAAACCAAGTAAATAGCAATAAGACTCTAAGAAACCTTAGGTCTTACACTTACTCTGACGTGTAAAATGTATCCATAATACGATTGGTAGAAGAGAAAACAAAAATATAGGTACATCTTCTAAATTTTATTTTCATATTATTAAGTATCTCATCCGGGACTGCTTGCCGGGGACCTCATTCATATACGGAAACAGTCACATGCTTCAAAATAATTAATTAAATTAATACTAAAGTACCTGAGGGTAGGCCCTACCCTAACATACCCGGTAGGGGGTTTAAAAATATCAAAAACTTTTATCATCCAAGCACATGGTTGTATCTCGATCAATCTGCTCTAAGCCAGTCCAGTACAAATGTCCTTAAAGTTATTTTTACGTATTTTAGATTAGCATCAATAAAATATATTTTAAAATGTATGTAAGTGTATTTGCAACAGATAAATCTCCTAAAACTGCTGATTTATGATGATGTGTATTTTTTTCTGTCTAATCTTCTCCAAAAAAAAGATGATTCATGTTTTTTTCATGTTTTAATGGTATCTGCACATCAAACTGCACTGGTACCATCCACTTATGATTGTATACAAATCTGTCATTGTAGTTGTGTGATTGTGGCTGCATAATACAAGTAAGACACAGAAAGTCGGATCTAGCTGATATAGATAACCAAGAGTTTACTGACTCACGTCTCAGCAGTATATCGTATCTTTCCAGCACACGTTCCACGTTTGTACGTTTGTCTCTGTCATTTGTTAATACTGAGATCATTTTAATAGCTACTTAGCCTGCAAATAAATAATTTATTTGCAACATTAGACACGATAACAGTTTTCAACATCATGCAAAAAGAAGCTAAAATAAAGTGGCTAAAAATGGACAGTTTATATTATGCCGTAGGACAACATTCGAATCAAAACGGGGTATGTATATTCTTGACCTCACTCTCGTAATAGAAAATTCTACAAACAATTTAAAATATGTTTCTACTAACTTGTTTGTTTATTTTTGTACTGAGCAATGTCAATGGTGAACAGTGCTTTTGGTGTATGTTGCCGGAAACCGGGCATTTGTCATTGGCTGAACATCTTGTAACGTTAGATGTACAAGGGAGGTCGTCCTGGTGATGTTTGGCTATGAATAGATTCTTGAAATGCTTCTTTAACATAGTAAATGCTGTCTTCTTAAACTTTACGAATGACATGTGTAGAAATCATTGACCCTTACTTGATATAAACGGGATTATAAGCGAGGATATTTAAATATAAGTACATTAGAGTATTTACTGCTTCGATCCTCTCATTTTCGATATTTGCACTGCCACTAAATAAACTATCAGTGAAGTCACTCCTAAGTATAATCCCGTGTATTTCAAGTATTCGTATAATGCAACGAAAGTTTAAAAATATATCATTTCACCCTTACCTACTGTAAACAGACGTGACCTGACCAATTTTAGAAATAAGGCGATGCTGCTCGATTGCGTCTTATTGTCTATTCGAAGCTCGTACCCTTGATTGCTGCAACCCTTTAACAGGAAAACCAGATTAACTAATTATCAGCCACACGTTTTAGATATTATCCTAAATGTGCACGTGCAGGTTTCCTCACGATGCATGTTTCCCCGCCTAGCTAATGGTACAAATACGCTTAAAGAATTTGAAAAATCTGTAGGTGCTCGGATTCTAAACACGACCAACCGTAAGCCACCATAGCTTCACTGTCCAATCCAATTGCAGAAACTAGTTGACTTGCCGCTCAAACTCCTTGACTGTCCATTCACCATCTAAATAAAACACAACTGTTATTGAATCTTTTACCTTCAAACTTTTCGTCAGATAAACACTCGAGTCACCTACCAAGGACTGAGATGAAGGCAGATGAAGGTCTGTGTCGTAAAGTAGGCAATCATACGAAAACAATATTATATTTGTTCTTTATCAGCTTATCACAAGGGCTCGACTATTTTTAGCTCCGTGATTCAGCGAGGCCGGTGCTATTTGCCGAGATCTATATCTGGACCAGTTAAGATAACTCGATTTGTGCCAAGCGGTCACTTTCCGTATTATAATCAAGATTATGATGTATTTGGATCACTGCATTTTTTAGAAAAATAAGAAAAATATTTATTGTTTTTGTGCATTTAAACCCTTAACAGCTTCGAAGTTCGTGTGTTGAACTGAAATATTAAATGATAATTTCCATTTACCGATATTTTGGACATAAGAACAATCTCAATAATTTAGCTGCTACGCAGGGCATGTTAACGTACACAAGATTAAAGACAAAACACGAGTGCACTCTGTTCCTTCGTGTCAATTCACTTGTTAGGCTCACGCAGATCGGTCTCAAAATTGTACCCTAATTTTTCGTGATGCATTAACGAACATTTCAGCCACAGATGAAACCAAAATACCATGGTTAAGTATGCGATCTTGTCACAGATCACCTGATGGTATTTACGCAACTGCCGCCGCCCATGGACACCAATAGAGTAACAAGTGCACTGCCAATCTTGCCCAGCTTTATTTTTTTTATGTGATAGTGGTAGGCGAGTAGACGGATCACCTGATGGTAAGCGATTGCCGCCGCCCATAGACACCTGCAACACCAGCATAAACACCATTAAGTTTTAAATTTTCGTGTTGCATTATAAACTATTATTATTATAGACGGGAATGAACGCGGCGTTAATTTTGAAGCACATAATAATTATATACAGACAGCCACATATCAGGTTAACACAACCTGTATTTTTTTTTCAATTGATATTCAACATAAAGTGTTTGACTGTAAGATGACAATCAATTGGAGAAATTTAACCGTTTTGTATACTTTGATGTGTGGCTGTACGTACACCATTTATCTGCCTTTCCCATTAATAGATACAAACCCAGACTAGTAACAGTCATACCAGCCGGTTGCAAGTCAATGAGGCTGCATCAGCTGGAAGTAGGTCGAGCGCCGGCCTCGATGCACAGCCCGTGCATCAATGATATGCACTATCGACAAGGGACTGGGAATAGTTAATGTACAGAGATATTTTTAAAACATCAACAACTGGGTCTATCCCACTATCTCCATTTTCCCTTCACTTCCAGTAAAAGGACAAATGTTTTGTATGTCCTCTGATTGTAATGCTCAAATCTAACAACTTTTTGTATGGTGACAATATTGAAATCTCAAACGTTTTTTTCGTCTTTCCATACAAATTCTAACAGCTGATTTGATTATAGCTGTGTATGATGTTAGTTAGCTCTCTAGTCCTGCGGGGGTGTGTTTAGCGAACCTCTCGTACATCGCTCGCTTTTCTCTTTAAAATTGCCTTTTTATTCGTTATTCTGCGACGTGTTGTCATCTGTTATTTCCATATTGGATCAAAATTTTTACTGTGCAAATTATTAGAAAAAAAATTAAAAAAAAAGCTAGGTTGTATGTAAGCTTTTCTTAAAAAAATTACCTTCTCGTTCGTTATCGTCGTCTTGTCGTCCGTTTTTCCATATTATTTTAATTTCTCCGCAATGCTTAAAGTATCTACGTTTATTTTATACGATGCATAATGTGTTCTTATTAACACATTTCGCCGAGTTCAATCGGATCTGGCGCCGGCCTCGATACGGACGGCTGGATGTATCAATCACATTGGTATTCGATTCTATTAGAACAGACACTCGCTGTGTTTCGGTCATTTTGTGCTTTGGCGAGCACGTCGTGCGCGTGCGCCTAATGTTGGTCTTGATTTCATCTAGAAATAAGAGTTTTGCTTTGAGTCCCAAAATCTCAATCCTCTGAATTTTTCAAAATCAATGTGCGTGTTTCTACCAATACAAGCCGGACTGTACAAACAAATTGCAATAAACTAAACTAAATGCAGCGTCTTTAAAAGGAATGTTTCGTTTATGAAAACGTGCATTTTAAATTTCCTCCAGAGTCAGTCAAGTTTTTTTTCAACTCTAATGTATACTTAAATATACCTATATATTTTATAACAACAAACACAAGTGTTCACACGAATGACCCACGATCTTGCCTGTGGGCGACGGCCATCGCTTACCATCAGGTGATCCGTCTGCTCGTCTGCCACCTATCACATAAAAAACAAAATGAGGGCAGACCGCTAGTTACTTATACAATAAAGAAATGTAGGTACCAGTCAGTGATTAGATTAAAAGCCAGAAAAAGTGTTCGGCGTGAACGAGCTGATTGTGGCAATTAAGACTTCCGGGCGAGCAAGGTCTCTGTGGATGACCGCTCCAATTTCAGCCCAATTCGACCAACTGGCTGATTAAGGAGCATAACATATACATACATACTTAGTAAGTATGTATTCGCTTTAATGGGAGACTGGTACGCACGTACGTAAAGAGCGATTTACACTTCAATAAGTACAGTAGCGAGTTAAGTTGCTTCGTCAGAGAGTTAAGTCATTTTGGCCGTTCACACGGAAGCAACTTAACTCGCTACTAAACTTATTGAAGTGTAAGTCGGTCTTTTCTGGGTAAGGGTCGTGATTAATTCGGGAGGGAGATAGAAATTTGTAAGCTTTGGTATCTTAGTGGCAGTAGATGTAGATCGCACTTTAAACGTAGGCTTGGAGTCAAACATTTTGATCGAGAAAGCAGGGTTTTATTGGTTAAATTTCTAAAAGTCCTTAAGTTTCAAATCCGAGAAATGCGGGCCTCGGTTTGTCCTGCGCGGTACCTCCTAGTTTTTTACTAGCTCAAAAGAACCTCTTTCCACCAAGTCTTTATTAAAAAGAAAAATTCGCAGCAAAACAATTTGTGAACAAACGTAAGAGAAAACCTAACGTTACTGATTTTCAGTAAACACCGACGTTTTGCCGAAATAAGATTGTAAACTATTTTATAAAATGCTATGCACAGTCAGCGACACCCTTAGTGCAAAAATAGCACTTGTGTCTCAAACATAAAGACGGGCCAAAGTCCAAAAAAAGGTAACCTCACATGTCGCCGTGTGTACTTGATGTGCAAGGCAATAAATAATATCAACTTGGGTACTAATAAAAAGATATGACTATGATAAATCCATTTCATATTTTTTCGTCTTTGTATGTTTGTGTAAGTGGTCAAAGAGTGTATAAAATTATGCAGTGCAGTACAAAACTATATTAAGATAGGACAATCCCACTGAGTTCAAAATATATACGAGTATATTCGCAACATTTATGATTTGAGTGCAGTGATTTCGTTTTATGGTAAATCATTTGGAATGGAAAATTTGCTATTCCCATCTACAATGTTCAGACTCACTGCGTAAGAGTTGAAGGTCACCCATCCTGGCTTCCTCAAATGCATTCAGTCTAGGAAGTTCTGCTTCATCAGACATGGATTCTTCGAGAGACTTAACACCTGTCGGCAGTTTACTGATCCCTTGGATCGCCGCTGTTCTCGGCGTGTGCTCCACTGTAAATAATCAATTCAAGGAAAAACCTAAAAGCCGTGAATGGTGAAGCGCGAACTGTAACAAATGTTAACAATTTACAATATTACATGACCGAATCCCATCCGGCCGAACGCGCCGATAATCAGTCACTCACGAACCTCAGGCGATGACAGACGTACATACAAACCAATAATCCCTTATTATGTTATGACAGACAGAAAAGTGCGAATCTGTGCCTCTGCATTTCGTAATACAACGTTGACGCTCACACTCCAATCAATACTAAATCGTATCCTTCAGTGACAAAGTTGATTGTCGAGTGGAGGCGATGTGAGGGGCGCGGGAAAATTGCATCAATTTCAACCGCCAATTAAGTTCAGTTGTATCAGCCTCTTTCTAACCCTGTGTGAAAGAGTGAGAAGGATCCACAATTAACGTGGGAACTGTCAAAGTGTAAGCGTGTTTCTATGCAGTTTGCAAAGTAAACTGATTTGTGGAGGTGATGACGGTGGGTGTTAAAGGTGATGTGTTTTGTGATCAGTGAATGGTGATGAGGAGAAAATGGCGAACAGGGTTATGGGATACGTGATATGCGGGTACAACTCCGTTGACAATCTTATGGTAAGTCAATTGTTATTCAAATAGCTGATTTCAACTTTGGGTAATAATATCTTTGATAATTGGTGTCTTATTGTTATTCTTATATTGTGTCTGGTATTGTTTGTTCAGTTGGATTTATCAGTGATTCCCATTCCGCTCCACGCGGTTGCTATGAGCTCACGATTCACAAAGGGACTTCTGTTTTTCCTTGAAGCAGTTGTATTGTTTGTTTATTCACACTGTAATTGGCCCTTTTCCGTCACCGCATTATGTACTTGTCATGAATGACGTTAATCTTAAGAATCATCAATTCTATAATACCTACCTACATAGGAGTGTATTTCTACTCCTATGTAGGTAGGTATTATAGAATCCTCCTATATCCTAGATACCTAGATCATTTAAAAACAGTTACTGAAACGATTCCTACGACTTAATGAAATTTAACTTGAAAATGTCTACAAGTAATATGAGTTTCATTAATGACGTTTAATTAGGAAATTTGAATGAATTAAAAGATGTTTTAATTAGGCTTTAAGAATACCCACATATTTTGAATAGATAAACATCCAAAGATTGCAGACCAATAATAAATGCAGCATGACAGTGGCTGCCTTGCATCTGAGCGCTGTTTTTAGAAACACGTTGTCTACGATTATTGTCAAAAATCAATGTATCTTAGTATTAACTACTAGCGGCCGCCCGCGACTTCGTACGCGTGGAGTTAATTATTGACACTTACCATCATATTATGGACAATCCACACAATATATTTTTATAAATTGTAGCCTATGTGTTATTCTGATGTATAAGCTATATTGTGGTAAAGTTTCATTCAAATCCATTCAGTAGTTTTTACGTGAAAGAGTAACAAACATCCATACATCCATACAAACTTTCGCCTTTATAATAGTAGTAGGATTTCCTGAAAAGCATGCGATCCAAATGATCTGTGATGCATGTCTAAGAATAGTATCTTTTGTGGGAGTTTAAAACGTATGTTTCTTCATATATCCCGTTAACTCTTCAACTAACTTAGGAACTATTTTAGCTTAGCCATTTGCTTTGCCCTAGACTGGCAATTAGTCTAAGTATTCAAATAAACTAATCTTTCATTCTCGGAATGCACCGTGTTATTAAGGAAGGCGATTGCCTCGGCTGGGAACGACTGCGTTACCCCGCGCATTGTGTCGCAGATAAAATCATCTTTGTGTACATTTGATGTTGTAATTTTCCTGTTTTACATCATTCTGAGTGTTACAATCCGTTAATAATAAAGTTTGAAAAATGACTTAGGGGCTTTCAACAGAAGAGCGTCCTTTCTAAAAGGCCGGCCACGCAACCCCTCAGATCTCGCAGATGAAAGGAACAGTGACGTATCTGTCGTAGATTTTTTGGTCTTGAATTCCAGTTTAGAGTATAGTTACTTTTTGTGCATTTCCCATTATAAAATAAAAGGGTTTGTTATTGCGAAAATAAAATTACTTTTTTTGTGCGTAATAATTTTATTTTAATGATATCAATGGGAAAAACTGGAACCTGAAAACTTTCCATTACAACTAACTTGCGCCACTTCTCTCTCATAATCTCATGGAAGTAGGTAGTGGAAAGCTAAAAAAAACAGTTATCGTAAATTAGTTAGTGACCTGCCATAATCTCGCTCGGGTGAAAAAAACTAACAAAAGAGCGACTCCATAGTTATCATTGACACACGACTAATCAAAAGTATGCCTAGGCATAATTTTCAAGTTCCGTTCACAAGGCGCAGATGCGAAGTCCATTGTAGGTGGAATGTCATTGGTAAGCAGTGACGGATTTATTCATCCTAACGTGCTCACTTAGCTCATAATTTCTAAGCTCATACATTTCATTGCACTTTTACGTAACGTGACACTGATTTATATTGATACAGCATTTGGTAGGTTTTCCATTACATAATTGTAAATAGAAACAAATATGTAATTGAAAACATTAGTCACGTCGATTCCAGGATAATGTATATTTGTTAGTCATAAGTCATACCGCGGCGCCACGTACGCTTTCAGGCGGCCTCGGCCGTGTCATTCCGGGAATTTCGTCTGGATTTCAGCTACTGATTGATAAATGAGTTCAATGAATTAACAAGTATTATATTAGGGTTCCGAGGGGATGAGAAACGTACTGATTGTTGCCGCGGTGTTCCCGGATCGCTATGATATCGTTTTAAACTGGGTTTGAAAAGAGTTCTTCTTAAGTAAAATAATGTACTTAAAAATATATCGACGGGTTCAGGTGGGACTCGAACCCACAACCTTCCTTCCTACCTTAACTAAAGTAAAGTGGTAAGGTTTGTATTGTATAAGGTCTAATTACCAATTTTTGTTGATGTCTATGAGCGGCGGCATTACTTACCATCAGGTGATCCGCCTGTCGTCTACTACCTATCACATAAAAAAAAAAAGTGACACTGATTTACATTGATACAGCATTTGGTAGGTTTTCCATTACATAATTGTAAATAGAAACAAATATGTAATTGAAAACATTAGTCACGTCGATTCCAGGATAATGTTTATAATTGTTAGTCACACCGCGGCGCCACGTACGCTTTCAGGCGGCCTCGGCCGTGTCATTCCGGGAATTTCGTCTGGATTTCAGCTACTGATTGATAATGAGTTCAATGAATTAACAAGTATTAGGGTTCCGAGGGGATGAGAAACGTACTGATTGTTGCCGCGGTGTTCCCGGATCGCTATGATATCGTTTTAAACTGGGTTTGAAAAGAGTTATTCTTAAGTAAAATAATGTACTTAAAAATATATCGACGGGTTCAGGTGGGACTCGAACCCACAACCTTCCTTCCTACCTTAACTAAAGTAAAGTGGTAAGGTTTGTATTGTATAAGGTCTAATTACCAATTTTTGTTGATGTCTATGAGCGGCGGTTACAATTTACCATTAGATGGGCGTCTGCTTATGTCAGCATCCCAGAACATAATTTAATAGATTTACGGATTAGACGAGCCGGGTGCTCAAGCTTTAAACCTACTACAATGCGTGTACGCAACTGTTGCTCGTACAAGCGATTAAATCGTACTTAGGTACTTAAGTAAACATTTTGTTTCTTCCATACATTTTATACGGAACCAGGATCGCAAAAGCCAGACTCTCTGCCCCAGTATTTGATTAATATTCACGCTCTGTATTATTTACAATCCACTTCAAGTGAAGCTATATTTTTCAGTGGAATTTGACTTTCTATAAATTGCTGTTTCTTGGTACATGTGATTAATCCTAACCCTCAATGAAGTAAACTCATTTGTTGGCTGACACGAATAGCTGGTTGTAATTATACAAGGTGAATTAATCATCATCCTAATTTTTAAGCTCGACTCATTCACAACTCTCTCCAAGAAACATTAGTCGAAATACGACAAGACATTTTGAATCTCCCATACTATATCGATCGCGTGATCAGTCTGATTTTTATGAAAAGTAAAAAAAAATTACGTAATTCGACCAATGTTTCTAGGCGAATGCTGTTCACTTATAGATTCTTCTAAGTGAGCTGAAAAATTTGGATAGTGATTAATAATTCACCTTGTATGGGTGATATACATTATAATAAACATTACTACGTGGGTGGGATCCTGGTTTGATCAGTCGAGCCAAAGGTCAGACGGCAATCGTTTCAATGTAATTACCAGACTTGTCAAATTCAGGATCACGGTCAAAGCGTACCTCATACCTATAGAAAAGGCAATCGCTACACAGAAGATCAGGAAATTGTTAACTCTAGGTAACCTTAGTGTTTTAGTTTGGCTGCAGCAGTATTCCCTGACGGAATGACGACTCCTCCTCTGATATCGCAGATGTCTGCCCGTTTGCCCACTTCGAGTCAACGGCATTCCCCAGCATCAACAAATAAAAAAGATGTCTGCTCGTTTGTCGCCTCTAGCACAAAAAAGATAATCAAGTTTTCTCTCAAAGAAGATACAAAGGCAGTTATCTCGTCCTAACAAGGCAATTTCCACGAAACTCGATTTCAAACAACCGGCAAAAATAGACAAAGAATTTCGTAAGAATTTAAGATTCAGGGTCATCAAATTTTCCCAGGAAGTCGAGTTCAGACGAAAACATTAAATTACATGGAGTGACGACCCGCGTAAACAAGTGCGGATTAAAAAATAACTCTTCCGCGTGAAAGATGCGACCGATCGGGCGGCATCCCAAGAGTCAAGAACACAACGAAAGGGTCACCAGTGAAGCATAATTTTACATCACACTAGCAACTAGGCGTGGTACTTTATATTTGTCTCTTTCTTTACTAATTGTTCCTAAAGGCTGATGATCGTGGTCAGCATAAGAGCTGCATCTGGAACGGACGATTTCCCTCTACCGATTTATGTTTAGGGTAGATTTATGACCTTAAACTGATCACCTTGATGGTGAAAGACGAGCGAGATTTTCTTCGTTCTTCCCAATCACAATCAGTTTTTCCAAATGGGTCCGTGACTGATTGATACGTTGGATTGGAAATCAATACAGCAAAAAAGGGTCTGCCATGTCTCACTGTTGCTCATAGGATTGTGATAGGAATCCCATCAGAAATACATCATAACACGGGAGTATTCCCAAAATAATGCGGAATGTATGAATGGGGGGCCAAGTTTAGAATTAACCATTAATCTTGTGGCAATCTGTGTAGTAATACTTTGTTGTTCATAGCCTGGAGTAGGGAATATTTTGGTATTGCACGTGGTTTAACTCGTGTTAGAAATATATTGTCTATTTTATATGAATTTCTTCCTTACTATTATAATCGTCAACAACGTCAACCTAGCACCCAATTATCGTGCTATCTATCAAACTGCTTGTGCTACCTATCGAAAATAAATAGATATCGCAAAAACATAGTTTCTACTCGTATGTTCAGGGGTTTGATCTGGGTGAAACCCATACATCGCCTTGTTCCCAATGTAACAAAGTGATGACTGTTACACTTGGACACCAATAGAATCCTATCCAACTAAACCTTGCTTTATCTACTTCCTGTACATAAAAAAAACAGTATCGTTTGTATCAATATTATTACAGACGCGCTATAGGTATACATATTTACCTTCTGTATTGCCCCATGAGTGTGTGACTGTACTCCCGAAATAAATTGAAATGTATGAATGGAGTGGTCTATATTTAGACTTCGGAATTAATCTCAGTTAGTTTAGTAATCGTTGCCGTAGTAGTTGTTTGCCAAATAACTCGTGTCTGCCGGTGAAGGACTTGGATAGAGGAAGTTGAGGATATAGATTTGTTTGCTCGGCGATTTCTTTTTATCGTTCTTTTTGTACTGTCTCGTTAGTGGCGATTAAAGGGCCCCATATTCAGTACGATTCGTACGATTTGATGTGATATCGTATACGATTGATAGCATCGTCAATGACGTTTATATTGACTTGTTCGTTCCCATATTGTACTTGGTCGGGTGTGACAAAATCGAATCTTAGATAGCAATGGCCTGATACGCTGTCGATTCATCTACAAACTATTAGAAACCAGTAAAAGTGTCATCGAGCTGAATAACAATTAGGTACCTAGTCTCAAGTTTGAACTTGGCACCCATTTAGATATCACTCCTTTTCACAATGAACTCATTAAACAAAGTATATTAAAATTTGAACTTGGCTCTGATTTAACATTTATGTTTTTGATGGGATATAAGGTACGGTGTACGTTACCACACCAGTAGTACAAAGTTTCTCAAGTGTCTCTCGGATTCTGGGTCACCGCATCCGTTTCTACGTACTAGTTCTGCACCCAGCTTTCCTCGATCTAATTTAGAACTACTTACTTACTCCGATGGCTCAACGACCCAAAATGAGTCTTGGCCTCCGATATGAGATGTCGCCATTTGTCTCGATCTTGTGCAGCTTGTCGCCAATCTCCTGCTTGCAATTCTTGCAGGCCCGCGTTAATCGTATTTAAAATCTAATCTCTAATTTAGAATCTTCCTGTTATTATAGGGTATACTAGTACATGCTATTTAGCCAGTTTTAGCCACTGGGTACTACGATTAGGTAGAACCACGTTTTTCAAGTGGCCTTTGTGTCATGATACCAAATTCAACCGACCTATTAACGAATCACTAGATTTATTTAATATCAGCATTGTTGAATGTCCTCCATTTTGGGGGAGTAGCGGAAAAGGTTTGCTGCACACTTGTGGTTCCATCAGTAATGCGGGCCGCGGGAATTGCTTACCATCAGGTCATCTGTCTGCTCGTCTCCCACTTCTCACTTAAAAAGGGGCTCTGATGTGGAGGGATAAGACAACTATCACAGTGATGGGACCGATATGAGTTGACGTCCGAAGCATGGAATCATGTTTCTTGTGGACAGTATGTAATTGAAACTGGAATGTCCTAACCCTACTTTATATATAAGTATCACAGGAGACATACCACCTCGATATACCAAGTGGTAAGTCTCCCGTGGGAATTCAACCCACTACTTCTGAGTAAGATAACGCTCGTAACCATTACACCACGGAGACAGTTACGGAATACGGAAATATTTTGTATTTCATATCAGATTTCTGTAGTTATTTTGATTTACGACCCAGTGCCCGTAATCTCGGCATATTATGCCGTAAACATCAAAATATATAGAATTTGCGAACGGGAAATACCTATAGTCTGTTTCAATTATGATGTCCCCCTGGACATTTCGAAGAACGTAACTCTGCACGTTACGTGTACGTAACGCGCGAGATCTATAGATCAAATCAAATATTATATCTTTTCGTACTTGGTAGTAAATCGTCATGAGGAAAATATACAATTATACAAAAATACCCTACAATTATAGTCTGTTTCAATACATTCAATTATGAAGTCCCTTTTTGTATTTGGTAGTTAATAGTCATTTGAAAATTATACAATAATCCAAAAACATCCTACAATTGATTCACAAGCAAAATTAACATATTGTTTTTGAATATAATGCTCAAAATAATGTAAACTTCAAAATAAAACAATAGTTATTTTTGCGCGATTGCGGTTACGTACTATGGTTTGTGATTGACTTTTGAACATAGTGACGCACCTCAAGTATTCGGCATGTTCCAGAGATACAAAATTCTATATTTGCCGATTTAAAAAAATCGTGTTCAATCATCATCTGCCATTTTGAGTGTCACTTCAATCACTACGAGGAGAGTGCAGAAAAGCCTACGACTAAGTTTGCAGCATGAAACAATAGCGATGATGACCTTGAGTGCGCAGAAACCAATTTCAGTAGAAATTCATCTGTTCTACAAGTGCGCAAACTAACGGTCATCGCTATTGTTAGATGCCGCGGACTATACAATAAGACGTACGTGTTTTTCTTAAGGCTTGTACATGCGCGGATTGGGCACTTTTGTGTATGTTTAAACTCGGTAAATCGTTAAGAACGATACCTAAAAAAAATACATGTTATAGACTGGATTTCGATCTTGAATTTCTGACGAGGATTTTTATTCAATGTTTATAGTTCATTAGGAAAAAAATATAACGTAAACATCGATTTTATGCAAAATATTGGATAAACTACGAAACTAAACAGTTCAGATGACTGATTTTTTTATATATAATACAATACAATGTACACTACAATCCCTGAAGAGGAATTCTTGTTTCTTGGCTTAATAATTTTGTAATTAACTAGCGGCCGCCCGCGACTTCGTCGCGTGGAAAAGTAACTTTTTACCCCCCTTTAAACCCCTTACAACCCCCTTAATATTATGTTGATACAACTTAAACAAATTATTTCGACCAAATTTGGTACCATAAAAACGGTCATTGTGACTAAACCTTAAAAGATAGACATATGCCGTCGCGGACTTTTTTTTAGATCATATATAGAGGAATAATTCTTCATACATATTTTTTGTGTATCTTGAACCGTTTTCGCAGCGCACGCAAAGAAAGCCTTCAAAAATGAATAATTTTCCCCGTTTTTTACACATTTACCGCTCTGTCTTTGTCCTATGGCATAGCGTAATGTTATTTAGCCAGTTTTAGCCACTGGGTACTACGATTAGGTAGAATCACCGTTTTTCAGTAGACTTTGTGTCATGATACCAAATGCAACCTATTAACGAATCACTAGATTTATTTAATATCGGCATTGCTGAATGTCCTAGAAGCCCATTTTGGGGGAGTAGCGGAAAAGGTTTGCTGCACACTTGCGGTTCCATCAGTAATGCGGGCCGCGGGAATTGCTTACCATCAGGTCATCTGTCTGCTCGTCTTTCACTTCTCACTTAAAAAGGGGCTCTGATGTGGAGGGATAAAGACAACTATCACAGTGATGGGACCGATATGATTTGACGTCCGAAGCATGGAATCATGTTTCTTTCGGACAGTCATGTAAGTGAAACTGGAATGTCCTAACCCTACTTTATATATAAGTATCACAGGAGACATACCACCTCGATATACCAGGTGGTAAGTCTCCCGTGGGAATTCAACCCACTTGTGAGTAAGATAACGCTCGTAACCATTATACCACGGAGACAGTTACGGAATACGGAAACATTTTGTAAGTTCATGTCCGATTTATGTAGTTATTTTGATTTACGACCCAGTGCCCGTAATCTCGGCATATTATGCCGTAAACATCAAAATATATAGAATTTGCGAACGGGAAATACCTAGTGTTGCCAATCTCCAAAACAAGGATGGTTGTTGTGCCAGTGGCGGGTCGTTCACTCCCGCTAATGGCCCATATCCCGTGGTCTGGGGGGCGATTCTCGGTTGCTTGAAAAACAAAATAATGCGGAAATTTTGTGTTCCAAAAATTTAGAAAATCGAACATTAACGTATTTTGATATCTGTGTCAGATGCACTAAATTCTTCTCTAAGGGTATTATGAGAACTTGAATATTATCAGTCTCAGATGGATATTTCAGAACCATTCGAGAAACAGGTGTTCGCTATAAGTATGTTCTTGAAATTTAAAGAGTTGGCTTATTTTTATCGTTTTACCACATCCTATAATTCTATGTTGATAATGATTCGTATAACCTTGCCGAATATTTCTAAGCTAAGGGTCATCTAGAAATTTAGGCCAACGCGTAACATCTTAAACCTCACCGAAGCATTCTATCAGGGATGATTATGGTCGAACGTTGGCCCCGTCATTATTTTGTCCCCCGTCTTAGCTTTGTTTCGGCTGCGTCCTAAGCTGTCCTTAGGAGCCTGGAGTTCGTTTCGGCCAAACGTTAGCCTATTTGATTAATTAGGGGAAAATTTGGGAACAATAATTTTTACGTCAATATAAACATATGTCGAACACGAGAATAGCCCCTGGACGGTTTTGTCAAGTGGACAAGAGGCGCATTTCACGGACGTTTGCGTTATACGATTATTCAATTGGGCCTGAATTATTTTAGTTTTTTTATGAGCTCGAGGAAAATTGGGAGCGTAGGTAGATGTGGGCGACAGAACCGCTAATCCGGCAGCAGGTCACATAAATAACGATTATGTAGAATAGGACACAGATTTTGGGTTGAATTTTGTTTTTGACAGCCAGTAAATAGATCAAATCAAAGCAGTTAGATCTATTACAGAAGTCGTTCTACTGGTTAAATGGTTTAACCACAACGTAATTCAGCATTTGACCGGTTTTATCCAAAGCATAAGGTAATACCTATTCGTAAACTATTTTGAAAGTTTTTGAAAGATATGGCAGAAATGTTTCTTGTTACCTATTGGTATCGATTGTAATATTGTTTTGTTAGAAAAACGTAAATTCGTTATTGGTTGTATGTTTATCCATTACAACTTCCTAAGAGCTTCGATTTTATCATACAACTAGTTACTAAATTACAATAAAATGAATTAAAATAAGTCATCTATGATGATAATTTAGATTCATTACACGTTATTTTGTTTGTTTTAGAGTTCATGATCTGACAAAAAAACTGCTTCTAATATTACGTTAATACAAATGTTTAGCTATAATTATGTAACTTAGTTTGGGATTTGGTAGTGGTGTCTGTTTTTTTTTTCAATAATAATTAAGTAATTAAATTTTAATTATTCTTGTTCCAGGTAATTATTCTTTTAACCTGTTTCAATGCATCGAAAGCACAAAAGTAAGTTCATATTAATACCTATTTTAAAAATATTACAAGTCATCACCACATACAGAGGCTGTACTACTTTTTGAATGAGTCGGCACGTTTGTGCATGAACAACAGTTTAAGTATAACAAACATACAAATCTGTCACGCCCTCAAAGTGACGATGTTTACCTTAAAGTCACATGCTCGTGGTCAACAAGTTACTGCGACAAATAGTAAGAACGTACCCTTTAGTATCAGTTTTATCGATATTAAATGTATGACTAATGCTTCAAAATCAACAATTTTATATTTTCTTGTTACTTATGATTTCAAGCTACCACCAAACTTTAAAGATCTTGAACTCTTTGTTGTTTGATATGATGAACAATCCTAATGTCGATAATTCGTGTATATCGCCCACTCTTGACTACGATGGGCTCAAACTCTAGACCAGGGCCGTCTAAAGTCAATCTGGGTCCCTGGGCAGACAAGTATTTCTCAAACCGATCCTGACTGTTGCCAGGCCTGTCCCACTCCGCGTGTAGTATCAAACTTGCAAGTACATGCGGCGTCCCCTCCGGAGGGGCCAGTCAGTAGAAAATCACGAGCGAGCGGCGACGCATGCGCGACAGTTGCGTGCGATAGAAAGAGAACGCACTTCTAGGTATGAATAATTGTAGGTGTTGAACACTGGGCGGCCGGAATTTCAACTTTATGTTATGGTAGCCTGAGCCTTTATTTTTCTATAAACGGTTTTTAGAAGTGGGCATTCTGTACTTGTACTATTAAGTATTCTGTGCTGTTGCTTAATCTGTAATACTCGTATCACCTATTTGACCGAATAGTTGTAATTATACATTTTCTCATTGCTCTTCTTTTCGGATAGTATCCCTTTCTTTGGATAGCCATAAATATTGAAAAAACGATTCTGTACGCATAACCATGATCCAGTTTGGCTGATTCCCCTATCTAAAGGTGCGAAGGTCAGAAGCAATAGTTTGATTGTGTATAATTACCAGACCTATCAAATCCTGGACCATGGTCCGAAGCGTAACAAGGGGTCTGAAACGACGTCTTTGGACTAAGGACACGCTAAGGGTGGAATTTGCCGACTTTTAAAACAGCTACTAAGGAATACTTGACAGCTTATTTGACATTATAATAATCGAATTAAATTAAGAACTGTTAGATGGTTTCAAAATTTGATCCCTAAGATGATGATAATAGAGCCTCCTCTAAAGGTCGGAGGATCTGTAGTCCCTTGAAACCGGCTCTGATGAGGACACTGTTATTTGTACTAAAACGTGACTAAATATTTTTGTTTGGTGTTCAGCGTAGGTAGGCTGGTTTAGGTATGGTTTATCTCTTATGGGTTTAACCGCAATATGCTTTGTGGATACGCTGAAAATTAACATGTTTACACGGTGTTATTGAATTTCATATTGCATTGGATGTTGATTTAGCTCGCACGATTTAGATTGACGGAATTATAGTGATGCGATTTTAGTTGATCGATTTTAGTTATTACGAAAACGATTCAAACCCAAATAACAACTAAACAAGGGAGACCGTTTCTTATTCAGGTGATATTTATTGTGAATAGATTTAGTGACGTTAAGATAGTGAACGATCAATTCTGCGCCATATTATCTCTTATTATTATAGTCGTCTGTTTGTATAGAGGAAAATGAGTTTCAGATAATATTACCTCTATATTAGCTAAGTTTAAGTGCCAATTAAATGTATTTTATCATTGTGTTTATTTTTAGCGACATTATAAACATAGGTACTCGTATTACGAAAATAGCTTCAAACAGCGTCAGTCTTATACTCTTTCTGATGAGTCAAGTCATTACATGCATGAATGTGCAATATAAGTTATTAACTACATACATAGATTACTCAGATAATAGACGTAGGGTGTGTCAGGTAAGGTCAACAACACGGGCATTGAGATAAAGGATTTGAACCAAGAGAGAGCCACGCTTTGGAATGAATGGGCTGGCTCCACTGGAGTGGCTACCGCCTCACAATACCGTCGTAATGTGTCGTTAGAGTGAGGGTACCGGAGGCCCCCTTGGGGGGAAATCGGGTTAAAGGTTGGCAACGCACTTGGGAGTCCACTGGTGTTGCAGGAGTTTTAGGCGGCGGCAATCGCTTTTTTTTTCTTTTTTTTTATGTGATAGGTAGCAGGCGAGCAGGCGGATCACCTGATGGTAAGCAATTGCCGCCGCCCATGGACACTTGCAACACCAGTGGCGTTACAAGTGCGCTGCCAACCTTTTATCCCCTTCCCCCCCGAGTGGGCCTCCGGTACCCTCACTCACTCGGCGAAACACAGCACAGGGGCTGCTTCACGCCGGTTTTCTGTGAGTCAGTGGTATCACTCCGGTCGAGCCTGGCCCATTCATGCCGAAGCGTGGCTCTCCCACATTTAGATTTACTTTATTTACCAGCAGACAATCCGTCTCGTACGTTCCAAAGTTTTAGTGTGCGATTAAAAACCGTACTTTAAGCTCGTGCCACCTCGTTCTATCACAGAATATCAAAAACGGGACTGGAATGAGTAGTTTTGATACATATTGGAAACACAGACTTTTATCAAGCGCCGGTGTCCCCTTGTCACGGTGTAGAGGCACCATGGTTTCCGCGTCGTTTTTCCTCCAACTCGGGCCTTGCTTCTAAAAATAACTCCTGAATTATTTATATACACTTTCATATTATGCCATCCGGCTAACAATGGTGATTGACTGGTATTGCACGACTTGTATAATGTGAGCGTATTTTGTATACGCCGTCGTAGTAACTACGTTTGAAGTTAATGTGTAGTAGACAGCTAATATTGTGTTATTGTGCATTGTTTCAAATAGGTCACTGTTGTGTGATTGAAAGACCCGTTGACGTCAAGTTGTATTTTCTATGTTAGCTTAAAATAACTTTCTATTCATGTGGAGATGAAGTTTGTAGCAATCAAATTGGTACCTACATAACTAGGTATATTTTTACTTCGTTATTTATGATTTTGTATACAGAAATATTTACGTCAGTTTTCATAAAATTTATGTTTTTCGATGTAACTTTGCTAAATAGCCCTTTAAATACTGAACTGAAAATCTAACCATTTTAGTACTTATATTGTGGACGACAAATTTAAAAACACTTGGTTAATTAAAATGGAACTTCATAGACACAGACACCACTGTCTTGAATTCTTAAAAAGGACCACTATAAACTATTGAATTAAGTTTATTTGAAAATGTGTTTTTTTATAGACGTTTCTGTAGCAAGGTGATAATGCCCTAAATGTACTGAGAAACTGCAAGAGAAATTTAATTGCGGAAACATTATCTTCCATTGCTCTTAATAGCTTCGTATTTTTAGATCAGAACAAATCTTTGATGTTGTTCCCCTATGTTTACTCCACACATTGTTTACAGGTGTAATCTAGATAACTGCTTCCGTCTGCCTCACTCCCGCTTGTAAAGTCGTGTGTCTCGCTCTGACGTATGCACCGTTGCACGGGCTTTGCCCTCTGTGAGGCACGTGCGATATAGTTTAGTCTAGCGGTCGTGAAATAGTGATGGGATGTGAAGGACACGTCCGACTAAATCCATCAACACCTCAGCGTCATTCCCAGATGCGTCAAAGCCGTTGCCACAAAAGTAATAGACACTGTTGCATTTGGCAGATTGAGCAGTTGATAGCGAAGAGTTTTTTGACCTAACGCGTTAACAGTATGTTGTATCGTGTATCTCCCGAACACCTTCCATATAGTCTGTCTCTGTCATTTTGTGCCCAACCATACTGAGATCACAGTTAGCGTGCGGCAAAGGCAGTTAGCGGTCTCTGCCTAATTATTTTGTGCCGTTGTTTCGAAGCCCACGATATGCTTGAACCATCCAAGATTTGAGATTTCAGAAGTAGCTACAATGAACTCCGGAAAAATCGTCCGGATCAAAAGATTTTACTTGTGAATGCTTTGAATATCATACTGCCCGCAGTTTGTAAATAAAATCAACGTGCCTAAAATTATCTTAATATTACTATTTTTTTCTTAAACAAACTGATAAATCTTTATCAGTCTCAAAAACTACAGCTAAACTAAATTAAACTTTAATAATTATTTCAGAATACTACATTCTTGATTAACCAAGGAATTTTTTTTACTGACGGATTACGCATACGGTACATCTGGGATTGCCACTGAATTATGACGCATACGATACGGAACCATACATCACTAGAAAGAAACGGAATGGCCTGAAATACCGGTCAAAACGTTTTGTCGCTAAATATTCGAATATCTTTCAATAGGGAATCGGGTTTGTGTGAAATAAACAGACCTACATTTTAATACGGAAATATGGAATACGAGGGCACGACGGCTCTAACGGGACAAATGTACCTATAAGCAAAGATTTTCAATCTTTGCCTATAAGTATTATGTTGCGTATAGAATTGACAGTTTTTATCTATTAAGATAGTGTTCAGCAGTTTCTTCTTTAAGTTTAATCTTAAATTTTAATCAGTTGAACTCTGCACAAAATGATTACTGTTTTATGAATTACTACCTTTTGCCTGCGACTTCGTTCGCGTGGACTTCAGGTTCGTAGAAACCTCAAAAATTGTAGCCTATGTGTTATTCTGATGTATAAGCTATATTGTGGTAAAGTTTCATTCAAATCCATTCCGTAGTTTTTACGTGAAAGAGTAACAAACATCCATACATCCATACTTACAAACTTTCGCCTTTATAATAGTAGTAGGATATTTGTCCAGCGTCTATTTTACCTATCTATGTTAAAATACCGTATCGAAATGCTTTTAAAATTGTACTTTCTTTTTTTTACGTTTTATTTTTCAACTTCAATTCACTTTGAATGCTAGTGTACTATGAGTACCTACTATTTTATTAATTTGCATAGTACTCCTAGATGTTGAATTTAATTATTAAAATAAGGTTGGTTTCAGTAATGAACGAACCTTGTGCAACCGTTATTAGGGGCTCTCTGATCAGCTACTGCAATTAGGTTCAACAAGGTCCCGACAGAATTTTCGTATCATCCATCTCTTGCCAAAATGAGAGTTACAAAATACCCCAGTTTCGAATTTTCAAGGCATTTCTGACCGGTCGCGTTTATCGCCCCGCATTATCGCTTGCGGTAAAATTATATTATCGCACGCAGGTTTTTTAATAAACTTTAAGAGATATTTTGCTCTGGTGAAGAATTATTTTTTCTTTTTCTTTTCGGCATAGGGACCTACATAATACGTAATGTATGTACTTCATATCAACGGGACGAAACGCGAAGACATTTAATAAGTACATTAGGTATAGCAAGTACTGCTTGACGTTTCGACTGCGTTACAACAGCCGTGACCACTCCGCTTGTGACCACGGCTCTTGAGTTCGCTTGTGACCGCGGCTGTTGTAACGCAGTCGAAACTTCAAGCAGAACGTAAAGCAAAAACATAACCTGTAATATTATGCCTGTTTACTCCCACATATTATACTTATCTTCTTTTGTTGCTTCCCTCTTAATGAAGGGTCGGGTCTCCTATTTTGGCTGGGTTATCTGGTCCGGTTGTTATTTTCCTATTATAAGTTTAGTTCCTGCCTTTCTTGTTCTCTGGCAAGGCGAGTGCTTCCTTGACAACTTGTACCTCGTAACTTAGCAAAACGTGGCAGTACCTCCTAAGACGGACTTTCAGTGAGTTTTTCTGCTACATAAATCGACAAATTCCTCCGGCTAAAAATAACGTTGATGAAAGGATATTGTCTAAGTATTTGTATGGGCACCTTTACGCCACAGCCGGAACTAATTGCTTTCGTTTTCACGATTAACCTGAGCATTGCCGTCCTTGGAAAACAAAACTATAAACATGGCCGTAGTATGGACAAATGTGCATTTATTTCAGACTTGTCTGGTATTAGGTATGTTGAAGGTACCCAACACCTTCAGTCACAAAATTATTGGTAGCTTTGTATAGCAGAGGTCTTTCCAGCACATATTCCGTACATTCTGTTTCTGTCTCAAGCTCCAGTGTCGTTGCTATTAAACTCCAGTGTCGTCCTGAAATCAAAATGTTACTAGATTATTACATAATGGTGTAATAAAAAATAACACTTGTACAAAAAACAGAATAAAAGACTAAATAAACATTTCTTACTAGCGAGATTGCGATCATGAATGAAATACCCAGAATCCCTGGCAAACAGAAAGACCTTGCAAGCGAATTATTTATCTTTTTCTAGCTAAACAACGTTTTTTCATTGAAACTTCAACGTCGATTGAAATTATTTATATTAACTGCGACTTAAATCTGTGCAAATACGTATTATCAATTGTTAATCTTCGAAATTTCTTTACATCTTATGTGATCGAATATAGATCAATCCTTGTTATGATAACTAGACGATTTACTGACGGACTGTAAAAACTTTCTTGTCACTCTGCAGGTGTTTAGTTTAATATGCATGCTTTTTGAAGTTGGATATACGTATTTTTCATCTCAAAGAGGGGAACAGTTGAATTGGGATTCCACCTGTGGAAGATAACTTTTTTAACTGCCACATGCGTGTTATTTCGTCTTTTAATTCGGTGTACTTAGTTAATTTTTCGTTGATGGTAGTTTGTAAATTGTGGGTGTTTGGGACAGCTATATCACACATATTAAAAGCCCTTCGTGTCCCACTGTTGTGCAAAAGCCTCCCTACCCTTTCTCCATTTCACGGTTTTGGGCGACTATGGTCCAGTTGGGGCTATAGGAGTCGAGCTCATCCCGCCATCGCCTCCTCGGTCTACCTCGTAGCCGCCGTCAATCATATGTTAGTGTAATAAAAAGATAATATTAAATCTAGATTGACAACCAATGTGCATATGCACCACATGCTAACATTATTCAATTGCCACAGTAAAAACAATGAGAGTAAACTCAAATTACCAGTCTCCCCAAATCACACGAAGCTACGTTAAGCTAAGCCTTTAGGACGCCACCCCGACCATTCATGCTAAGATAATAATGATATTATGATGATTGGGTATGTAATCAACATGACAGTTTTCCTCATTTCCTTTGAGAATTTTATGGCCCGTCTCCCATTATTTTGATTGATTGATAAATCTAAGATAAAAAGTATTATGATACAAGTTATCTCGGCTGATGGTAGTTGATGATAGATAACTGGTTTGGGATCACATGAGTGTTATTTTTACTAAGAAATATTACTCGTTGCGTCACAAAGAAGAACTGATAAAAGCCGGTAGTAGCCTAATAAACAATAGATTATACTTACAAAATACTTAAGATGTTGACATATTCCTATACGTTTACTGAGATTGATATATCTTATGTACGTGTAACCACACATGAAAGTACTTGAATTCCAAACTCAATTTTCTTCACATTAAGCTGAATATTGATTGAGGCAAATTTGATAGGTTGTGGTAACCTGATGTTGTATTCGTGATGGTGGTGATGATGAGCAGAGGGCCTAACACGAACCGGACGTTACAAACGAATAAGAGTTTCTCTCCCTTTCATTAGCGCTGTGTGTCACTTTGTTTGGATGCGACAGATTTACTCTTATTAGTTACTTGACGGCTTCGTTATAAGCCACCAGTCATCTGCGCAGGTACATTTTTAGTGCATATCGAGTGCGCTGGCGCAGATGCCCTTTCTCGCTCTTACTTTCCATAGCCCAATCGGACGGAATCTATTACAGTTGTTTTTCAACTCGATTCAAAATTTTAAACAGTGATACCTATCATCTTTCATTATCTGATTCGAACCTTAACCTTAACTGTGGGAGAGCCAAGCTTCGGCATGGCCGAAGTGATACCACAACCTTACAGAAAATCGGCGAGAAGCCGAGAGAGTGAGGAATCGGATCAGTTTTGGTGATCATGAGCGGCTAATATTTTCTAAAGTACTCGTATATGGCAAATAAAGCTAGAAGATATAAGTTCGTTTTCATTACTCATCGGTGATTAATAATTGTATTATTTTGAGAAATAATTGTCATTACAACTCTACGTGAATACTTAACTAGGCTGCGCGATGTTGGTAGATGCGTCAGCGCATGGATAACTAACTACGTCATCAATACATTATACTCTGTGACCCTGTATAAGTCCATCAATATGGGGTTTTAGATGTCACCTTCTCATCAATTTTCTTATTCCTTTTTTTTATTGTTCAGGCAGCTAACTCTTTGGAAAATATGTAATATATTACGAAAGAGGAAGAAATATGCTTTTGAAGCAAGGCTCTTCCATGGACAATTTATCATATTTTTGATCAATAATATTAGTTCAATTTATCAGTAGGATCATAATATACCATAGGCAATCAATATTGGACTTTTCTAATGGAGGCTATCGCGTAAAAAAAACCCGTTAGGTGGCGTACTGTTGGACGCGACTGCCACTTAAAATCACAAACTTTTAAAAAGATATAAAATATAAACCATTGGAATAATATTAAAATTGTTATACGGAGAGTTTTCAATGATCTTATAAAGGTTCTTATCTTAAAAAACCACAGAAATTATGTTTCGAAATGCACTATCTCTGAGCTAATATTATCAAACTCAACAAATGTCTATTTTTAGTTATCTTTAAGCATTTAATCCACTTCCATAAAACAGCAGGTGCCACTCTGGGAGGAAAACGCCGAAATGGTAGAACCGAGCGTGGTCTGCTCCATGTATATGCATGAATGGCTATGACCTAGGGACCTTCAAGAAACGAGCGTACTCCTTCTTAAAAGGCCGGCAATGCATCAGCGACCTCTCTGATCGCGCAGATGTTCATGGGCAGTGGTGATTACTTACCAGCAGGTGGCCCGCTTGCTAGTTTGCCGCTTCTAGTATAAAAAAAATTTAAAGGGAACGCCCTAGGTTTATGAGCGCCTGAAATTATTATTTTTTGTCACATCTCGTCTGCCATTACAATACGGATCACCGTGGTCTCCCCTAGCACTAGAGATTCATGACGAGACGATGACCTTTACGAAGAAAGCGCCCATTGATAATGGTACTTACGCGAGTGACGTATGCCGACCCCGCCCTGGAATGCGTTGAGTTGTTACATTACATTGACGTGCACAAATGAAGCAACGACAGTGAGATGACTTGTAGGAACACACCATTTATTTAATTTTATCTTTAATTTAGCGTTTAGGTGTCGTACCAACATTTCATAAGTGTATAATTTAGCTTTGGAAACTATTAATTGCTAATGTATTATGGTAAGTTAAATTTATGATGTAGTATATAAGAAGCTGTATTTTTCCTTAAAAAGAAAATAAATAAATAAACAACTTGTGTTGTAAAACGCTAAGTGCAATCCTCCTTAAAAAAATTTTTTTTTTTGCATTATTATCTAACAGCTACATTTATGTTTTTTGGCCGGAACAGCTGAAGCAACCTGCAGGTGTCTTCATTTTCTATTCAACTTAATCAATTTTATCAAGCACGATACTAAAAATTTTAAAATCTATATTACTAAAACTCGGGTGTCCGAGATGGACATTACCCGGTTCCATTTTCTAAGTTTTCTCTGTTATTGTTTATGCGCTATAAATCAAAATAAATGCGTCGATCAGCTTGCTTAAAAGCAGCATAGTCTAGACATATTATTTCAGTCCCCAACGCGTGGCTGCAGTATTCGACTTCCTCACTGTATGCCTGTATTTACTGGGCCATAGGTCACACTTCTGATTCAAGATGACGCGCAAACGCAGCGTAGTCTAAACATGTGACTTCAGTCTGTACCGCGTGGTCACTGCCGTAATACTTTATCTTTACCGCTTGCTTGTATGTACTAGGGCATAGTTCACACTTCTGTCTTTTGTCTGCTGACTCTAAATGACGCGCACACGCAGCAAAGTCTAAACATATGACTTCTGTCTGTACCACGTGGTCACTGCCGTAATACAGTATCTGTACCGTTTGCGTATGTCCTGGGGCATAGTTCACACTTCTGTCTATTGTCTGCTGACTCAAAATGACGCGCAAACGCATAGTCTAAACATATGACTTCAATCTGTAACGCGTGGTTACTGCCGTAATACTGTACGAGATCCTTACCGTTTGCTTGTATGTACTGGGCCATAGTTCACACTTCAGTCGCTCGCTCGCCGACTCAAGATGACGTAGTCTAAACATATGACTTAACGGTTTGTGCCGCATAACCAACTTCTGCTGCTACAGTATTACGAGTAAGACGACTTCTTCGCCGTCTACGCAAATAGTTCAGACATCAATAAATAGCTTGCTGGCTTGAGCTTCTTTATTTTTTTTATGGAGATAAATTTGCTAATGTCAAGTGAACTAATTGAAAAGTGTGTAGTCAATTTGTCGAAGTCAAAGTCACAGTCACTCAAATAAACACCGATGTTTAGCGTTTTTTATCGATTCTGTCGATATTGCTCTAACGAAATTGCAGGATTTATGACTCTATTAGTCCCAAACTGGAAGCCTAATCGAGGCGAAAAGGGGGTAAGAAAGTTAGCAACGTTCTTGCGACTCCACTGTCGTTAAGTGTGTACATATCCGGCGGCAATTGCTCCCCATCAGATGATCCTTATGCTAGTCTTCTTTCTACCTATTACATAATAAAAACATCGACTTAAGCTTCAGCTTGATGACGCGGAATTGCATGCAGTCTCATAAACACTTAACGGTTGCGGGTTACTGCCGTCATATACTATAACACTTGCATAAGAAAACGATTACATTTAACTGTACTACGTACTATACTAATGGAGTTCAGTGATGTCAGGAAAGCAATCACGCAAGACGATCAAAGATCAGTGAGGTCTGAGGTATAGCAGGTGGGTTATTCTCATAAAAATTTAATTACCGTGACCTTACCCCCTAAATTGATATCAGCCAGCTTCTTCAAGTTTACCTTATACTCGAAACTCGAATACTATCGATAGTTAAACGTCCAATCCTACAATCTAAACTATCCCACGGAGAATATTTCTGCCAATGTCACATCAAAACTAAGCTAAAGCCTATTTCTCGTAATGATTCTAACATAACGTTGCCCGTTAACTCATTTTATAGGGTTCAGAATGCTTATTAGACCACGTGGTTAAATGGATGTAAATGTTATAGGATACACTCTGTATGGTATTCGAATTATTCGTTAATACATTGCTCGCTTTTAATACGCAATTAAAGCAGTCCACAACATGAATGGGTGTGTCTGGAGATACACTATAAGTACTTGTGTGGATACACCGTGGGAAGTGGGTCGGTGGCGTCGGCCATGTTTCAAATAGCTCCATTAGAGTATGTAAATAAATTAAACGAGTATTTTATGAGCTCTTTATATGTTTTAATTTCATTATCAGTAAACGATCTGTGGACTGTGTTGCTATTTAAGTTAAATTGTTTTGTGGACTTTGAGTTTCGCTGTCTGATGTAATTGAAAAGTTTTAATCTGTAGGTTTTTTTCTATTGAATTTTGGTGATTTTATGCCATGAAGTGAAAATAATCATTGAATTGTATCGTTGTTAACACTGCTAATGTGTGTAGGACTTAAAGTGTTAAAATCAATGTTTTGGTTTAGAGCCGCAGAACCCGTCAATCAAACGCTAAACATCGGCGTTTTATTGGGTGACTCCTATGACTTCGACAGGATAACTACCCACTTTTAACATTAAAAAAAAACTGAATTATTTTAATTGATTCCATTTTTAACTCAATTTTCTTTTAATAATACTATTTTGTTTTATTTTTGTTTACGTATTACCTACATAACTTTTTGGACATTAATCTGGTCCTAAACTTATAATTCTACTTATTATCTGTTATTGATTTAGACAATACAGGCTTTACAAAACTTCCCGCAGCGGTATTTCCGAACTGTGTAGCCTCCTTCTGGTGAAGCTGATGTCCATGGGCGGCGGTGATCACTTACCATCAGGTGATCCGCTTGCTCGTCTGCCTTCCTATAATATATTTAAAAAAAAACACTAGATGTTGTGAAGCCTAACCAAATAAATTTCACTTGACATTGGCGAAGTTATCCTGCATTGAAGACAAAGTTCATCATAATAATTTCACTCATGATTTTTCGAAATATTGTCTATGCGTACTATGAGTAGCAGTTACAGTGATAATTTAGCTATAGATTTCAAAGTAACCCAGTACATATAACCTACAACGCCTAATAGACTGCTACTCATTTAATTATAACACCTGTGTTTAAAAACAACCTATATTATGCAAATAAATTATTTGGTCTTAAACGTGAGAAGTTTGCAAAAAAGTTTCTGAATAAAATGGTGACAACCAGTAGTGATAAAAGATGAATTAATGTAAAGCCAACAAGTTGTTATTTATTCTTATCATTGTCTTCATATTGAAGTTTTAAAAATACCTAATACTTTCATCGTTTCCCAAACCTACGGGTTGCGATTGCTAGTTGGGTAAGGTCACGGACACAGTATTACGTAAATAAAGGCTATAAAATAACAAATAAATAATAATGTGAGTAGACCACCTGCCCGTCGGTCTGAAGATATTGTAATGGCAGTGGGGAAACAATGGATGAAGCTGGCGGGGGACCGTAGACAGTGGTGTCGTAGAGAAGAGGCCTATACTCAGCAGTGGGTGGATGTGAACTGATATGATAATTATGATCAAATGACAAATACAATACTTTCATTGAAGAAGTATTGGAATATCATCTGGAAGATGGTGATATCTGGTTTATAAGTCCAGTGTACAAAATGTTTTGGAATTGTAATCTTTTATTAAAATAATAAAATAGTATGTATGAATGTTCATTGACAAAATTAATATTTATTTAGTAGATTAAAAAGCAATCTATGTTATATATCTCTTATTTGAAGTAGGGTACGATATTCAAAAGTTTAGATATCGGTGAACTAACGTACACGTCAATGTATACTAGGTATCTAACCTCTACTCTACGTTATCTATCTGGTACAATATAACATACAGGGTGTTGTATCGATAAACATTATTTTATTTCCTACCAACTCTTTTACCAACCATTTTAAACAATTGTTTTTCTGTGACATTTGGAAAGTCACATAACCAATTACAATATTTTCATACAAAATACGTGACGTGGCTTGTTCATTTTGTATGGGGAATCGAACAAAATATTCAATAAACGTCCTGAATTATGGAAATATTGCATATACGGTAGAAGCCCTGATCAATCAAAGGGATGTACATTTTTACCTATACACCCTGTATTCTTGAGCGTTCTTGTTTTTCTTTCTAGAGATACCTAAATTATTTATAGAATGTCAAGATGTCTTAATTTACCTTACGTCTTTTTTTATTACCATATCTTTTTTTAGCATTTTTATATTCCCATTTTTAGAATATAATATGTTCTCCTATTTACTTGTCAATTGTATGATATTCCACCAGCATTAGGCGTGTGCGTTTTATATGATTAATGTTATGTGAATTGTGTGATGATGAGTATGATCAATGTGAATTGGGAAGTAACTTACCACCGAGTTGCTTATTATTGAAAATTATATTTTACATCGCTTTATAAAATCTCTACATGGAGTTGCGAAAAAATAATTCCGTAAAAAGCGTGCCATCTTGATATAAAAGCATTTAACTTACCTAAATGGAGCGGCGTATTAAAAGATATTTCCCGAAAAAAGACATGGCAACCCCGTTAATTACTGAGATTTAACGGTCCCTGATAGTGCGGCGTATATGGCTGAGGAATTTGTACGAGTTTTATGCGCAAGAGTCGTTTCTGGTAAAGTTTTGATTGCAATTTGTAGAGCATTTTTATTGACAAATATACACTGGGAAACAGTGTTTTGCACATACACTGGAGCAAACATTCAACTCTTGATCAGTGTATTATCATTTTACTATTCGACATGAATAAATATTTGTGTACCCTTATATACCCTTATTCCCTTATACCCTTTCTAATGATACATATAACTTCTATAGACAACCATGAGGCTTATGTAACCGGAAACGAAACACTTGCGCCATGTAAACAACATACAGCGCCATCTACTCGTATTTACATAGTTTGGGCCTTTAAATTTAATTTCCTCCTTCAAATTAATACTCCAATCGATTAAAGCTAATATTGCATTAAGGCTTTATCGATCTTAGCTTTAACCGATTGGAGGACGTTGAATAACAATTGAGTAAATTTGACAGGTTACTGTTAACTGATGTGTTGCTGTCTGTACAAACATATATTACATCCAGACACAACTATGTCTATGAATAATCTTAGTACCTTGCTAGTTTTTCTTGCACCCAAGTATATGGTTATCAGTGTCGGGGAACAGCGGCTGTGGCCACATTAGGAGTGGCATTAGAAGGGCCAGTTCCCACGCCGGACCCATTAGGGTTATATCTCGGCCCTTTTTGCTTTTCTGGTCGATTCCAAAACGAACATACGTCCTAGTTTGTTACAAATATGTAGGCACTGCGTCTTGCAATAAAACACGTCAATGCGTGATCGGGTGTGACGTAGTTTTTTACTCTAATTGTGGTTTTATTTTTCGTTACTTGCTTGAAATCGGTTGTACATTATTCTACCTGTGAGTTGCAGAAAATGTATTTGAAGTTAATCCTTCAGCAAGTGTTGTGTCTTTGTCTGGTCTATCGATAAATGACAGGGCCATATAACTGCCGATGATTCGTATATAGACACTATATTTACGTAACAAGAAGAATACATGACCGTTGGAGCCAAAATATTCTCGAATAGACACCACGACCGGTAGACAAGGCGTAGGACGCCTCCCCGTGGGATGGAGGATGCCCGAGCCCGTTGGATGCAAATTGCCTCCAAATGCCTCCAATCGGTCAGACTGGCGGTCAATGAGGGAGGCCTATGTCCAACAGCAAATGTCCTATGGCGGTAATGATGATGATGATATTTACGTAAAATTCCTAAGGACATAAGAAGAGCTGTTAATAACACCGGGTTGTAATTCCCGAAAAATCCGAAATTTTATTTCACTCAGCAGTACTATTGTTACATTTGGACTTAATTAATAAAACTACATACTTCATAATCAATTTATCATTTGGATATAATAGCAATGTTCTGAAACACTGAAAAAAATTAGGTTAAAACCAAATGCACTATCGGAGGTGATGTTTCACCCCAAGTTTTAACGACTTACTTGGTTACTCCCAACTCCCAACCCTACCCGCATGGGTTGTTGACCCACAGCGATGGCCGACAACCCATCAGCTCAGCTGTTGTCTCCACATTCTTCAATTGGCTTCGAGGGATCGCCCGAATGGACGCAATTGCGGCAATCGGATTAGCGCACAGCCATTCTGTGAGGGGACGTCATCGTCCGCTGTTGTATATCATAAGATATTTCAATAGCAACAAAACGTGTACATTTTTTGATTAGCTGGATGCAATTGGGAGAAAGGGGGTTTAAGGATTGGCAGCGCACTTGTGACTCTATTGGTGTTGCAGGTGTCTATGGGTGGCGGTAATCGCTTACCATCAGGTGGTCCGTCTGCTCGTCTGCCACCTATCACATACAAAAAAGAAAGACACAGCATAAACGCGCTAAAAGTGTCTTTGCCAATGAAGGCTCTTTTTGCGAAAGAGCGGTATTTGGCATTTTCGGAATTTAAAGACAATTATTAGATACTACGTGAGTAGCTTGAACTTTCATTAAAATTCTACTTCAAACGTTTATTAGCAAAGACAATAAATGGGTGTTGTCATAACACGTTACTTAATGAGTGTCTTAATGTATAACAATACAAGCAACAATGAAATATAGTTTCCTCTTGGGATTGTCTTACAAATAGACGTTTAAAACAGTGGCTCTCAAACTTTTGTACCTCCGCCCCTCCGTATGCAGAAACAATCTCTAATAATTTTTCAGTTAATAATTTTGTTAGTGAAAATGCAGACCAGATATATTAATTCTAAAGAATCAGATAAACCTACACACTAACATAATTCTTGTCCTCTTTAAATTGAAGTAGCATCTGCCGTGTGTTTAGCTCGCAAAGGAAAACTTGTAAAATACTTAATTTTTCTTGCTCAAAAGCTTTGGTTTCCTACGATAGTGGTTCGTTGTAGGTATAGTTGACGCTACTATGGTGGCAAAAATTAGATCGAATGCTGTAGAGGTATTTTCAAACAATAGGTGACAGTATTTTTTAGGTTTTTCTATCGAAAACTAGTCGAGAAATATCCTGTAATTTTTAGATACAAGTTATACGTTTAGCGCAATGGTTTGAGCGCCGGTTGAGACGTAAGGGTCGCGGGTTCGATTCCCGCACCAACACAAATGTTTGTTGATGATACAGATATTTGTGTTGGGTCTGGGTGTTTGGGTTCCTTCGTTGTTTCTGGTTTCCATAGTACAAGGGAAACCTTAGTTTGGGATCAGGTCAATGTATGTGTTGTTGTCTCAATTTATTTATTGATTTATTATTTACTAGTGGCCGCCCGCAACTTCGTTTGCGTGAACTTTATGACTCTTGACTTAAAAATGATTATTTGAATAGTAGATTTTTTTCATGGCATCATAAAATGCTCATTAATCTGAACAACTTTTGTTAAGGTGCCATTGACCTACCTCTTATAGTTTAGCTGGGCTGTTGTGGTTCTACATCAAGGAGCCTGGTCTTCAAAATAAAATATACCCTATAAGTTGCCCTGATATTACAGCTATACAATAAAAAAAGTTTCATTCGACTTGGTTCAGTAGTTTCCGATTAGCGCGAACAAACAGACAAACAGACAAACAGACAAACAGACAAACAGACAGACTAACATAATTCTTGTCCTCTTTAAATTGAAGTAGCATCTGCCGTGTGTTTAGCTCGCAAAGGAAAACTTGTAAAATACTTAATTTTTCTTGCTCAAAAGCTTTGGTTTCCTACGATAGTGGTTCGTTGTAGGTATAGTTGACGCTACTATGGTGGCAAAAATTAGATCGAATGCTGTAGAGGTATTTTCAAACAATAGGTGACAGTATTTTTTAGGTTTTTCTATCGAAAACTAGTCGAGAAATATCCTGTAATTTTTAGATACAAGTTATACGTTTAGCGCAATGGTTTGAGCGCCGTTGAGACGTAAGGGTCGCGGGTTCGATTCCCGCACCAACACAAATGTTTGTTGATGATACAGATATTTGTGTTGGGTCTGGGTGTTTGTGGTTCCTTCGTTGTTTCTGGTTTCCATAGTACAAGGGAAACCTTAGTTTGGGATCAGGTCAATGTATGTGTTGTTGTCTCAATTTATTTATTGATTTATTATTTACTAGTGGCCGCCCGCAACTTCGTTTGCGTGAACTTTATGACTCTTGACTTAAAAATGATTATTTGAATAGTAGATTTTTTTCATGGCATCATAAAATGCTCATTAATCTGAACAACTTTTGTTAAGGTGCCATTGACCTACCTCTTATAGTTTAGCTGGGCTGTTGTGGTTCTACATCCTGTATTTTTAGGTACACGTTATAAACTTATGCCGCGGATACTTACCGCCCACTTTGAGAACCGATAGCTCTTTTCAAACCCTAGTACCAGAGCGTCGTGATAACAGTCTCATAATGATGAAGTGGTTTTGTTTTCCCACGGGAGCCCGACACGGTACTTAATTATTAATTGCATAGATGGCGCTGATGGTGAGTGTGGGTCAGCGTGTTTCAATTAAAAACGGCTTTGTCATGAGTACGCAGAATAGTCTGGTACGAAGTGAATGCAATGCATAGAGCTGTATTTCTGTAACAAAGAAATATATGATTATAATTACATATTACCCCGTTATTCTACGAGGTCTATAGTTTGTATTGGTTCAAAATGACTCCGGATTGGAAATTTCTAAACACTTAACTACACTCTCGTCTCTTTTGTTTGCGCTTGCTGTTTGGCGATTATTTTCCAAGCATGTGTCCACCTTTATAGGTATATCAATCAACAATTGCTGAACAACTTCAGGAACGTTGGTCGAAATGATTAAATTTAACCTTTGTTGAAAGGTTTAACAAAGGTTAGTTTATTCCATAGAGTAAAGACAGTTCTGATAGTTTTTTCAGATTCATTCAACGAAGATGGTAACTCTCTTGTTATATTCGGTATGAAAGGTCAAAACAATTATTGACACTTATCTTTTATTTTGGTCAGTTTGTCTTTGAATTTTCTCACGAATCCCAGACATCAAAGTGGATCTAAGTCAAAGGTGCGAGTGCCACGCTGCGTGCGCGCAGATCGTCGCCGTCCGGTCGTCAGAACAATTGCGTTTCCATCACGATTGGTGAGGTACAGGCGGCGTCAAAAATGTCTGCCTTCGACCTTTCCGAATTCCCTTCGCTTAGTGACCGCCTCGTAGCCAAAGGTGGTTCTATAACCACTAGACAAACGTTGTTGTGATGAATAAGGACATATTTGTGGTTGTTTCGTTAATTCTGTTAACCAATCCCCAAACAGATTGAAGCTAATACTTACTTATGGGTCCGATCGATGTATGTGCCTTACTAACTTATCTTCTTTTTCTCGTTGTGACCCCTAGCTCTAAGACCAAAACGGCACCCCTTAATGTCCTAAGGCCAAAACGGACAGGCACAATAGAAAATCATTTTTTTTGGTTTTAAGAAGGTTTTTTGGTCTTACAACCTTAAATGACACAATAATGACAAAAGTGTGCTTACCCTTTTCGTGTAGACTGTACGTTGATTGCTATTGTTTTGTGATTGTTTTCCTCGTCCAGATTGAATCGGTGCAAAACCTATTGTTTCCATTGACTCTGTTTTTTGGTATTTCACTCGCCAACCGCAGAAGTTGATTAAAAGGTTATTTAATTGACTTTTATTCAACAAATTATAAAGGTTTCAAATAGTAAAGCTTTGGCTTTTACTAGTTATGTATGATTAGTAAATTGTAAAAATTTAAAAACAGCTGTTTAATTTAGATCATTTATAGATTTTCTATGTGACACGATTTAATGACATTTTGTGTAAAATACTCTTTACGGAACTTTACTTTTCTCTACAACTTTATGGAATATGATTGTCTTTACATTTATCATCCTTGTTTATTATTAAATGTCGTAAAATTTAATGTAGGTATCCTTTAAGCAATAAAATGGGCATTGGTAGGTACTTGCTTGATGGTAAATATTGTATGTATTTATCATTATACTTTTTAAACTTAACATACTTTGTATGAAGCTCGTCAGTTTCCTGCGACAGTCGCTAATTAGACCACGCTAATAAATTTTAATCGCCGCAATTACTGCTGTCGATCCCCCCTATCCCCCCTCTCTTCACCCATACTAGCGGAACACGATGGAGATGCGCATGCGACTCCGTTGAGAATTAACGAAATGCGGCCAGTAATGTGAAGTATACGGAAACAGTTGCTCTGAATATTTCGTGACTGTGCTTCGTGAACACACATCACTTTTTTGTGATAGGTGGCAGACAGATGGATCACTTGATGATAATCCATTGCCGCAGTCCATGGACACCTAGTGGACCCAGCAATATCAGTAGCGATAGGCCTCCAGTACCCTCATTCACTCTTAATCATTATTACGCATTTGAGTCTCTCTGAGGGCTGTGTACAGTACAGGTGTGTCTTTTGCGTGCCACTCAGTTCGGTACCGAGCCTACCTCTTCTTCGTCTCTCTTTCCTTTTCATTTCTATTTATATAACAATTGTTCTAATTAAGTGTTAGATATCCATGAGTGTCCGTTATAATTTGCTGTTGTTGTCATCAGCAGCTCAGTCGGAAGAGCAGCCATCCAGTTAGTGAAATTGCTTCTAGGATTTTAAATGCCTTGTCCACTTCTATTCAATGTTCCAGATTAGGTTGACATACTCGTATACTTGTACACTTCAAAACTCGCATCAATATCTATGTTAGGAGCCACAAACCAGTCCAGAGTTTTGAATCTTGGGTTCGCCCAATATCCGGTAGTTGGCGTGCGCCCGCGCACCGGCGGCCATTACCGCTTGTTTATTGATTCGAACACATGTACACCCCGCAATTGATGACTACCGACTTTTATAGTGAATGAACCCTATACTTTAGGAATAAAGTCTAAATTTCATGAGAAAATTTTACAGATTTGGTATGTTTTTCTGTTGTCGTGTACATTCACGAACTAAATTGCAAGCGTTGATTTTATCGACCTTATTAAATTAGTGGTAAGTGTTAAGATGTTCTATATCTCATTGGACATGCTGTACTGTTCATGCTACAGGTAATTGACATAACACATGCGATCCGAGATGAGGCTACAAATTCGAAACATAGTTAGGCTTCACGGTTTCACCCGTTCATGATGAGCTGTCACGAAAGCACTTTCGCATTTTAGGATTTCAAGTCTCAGAGATACGGCCACTAGTATTTCTTGGGCTACGAAGTCCGCTACCTTCTTAACCCACTCAGAATAAAATAATCTTCGGTCGAATTTTATTGTCATTGCGAAATACATTCCGAACTAATGCAGCGGTAGAAATTATGTGTACATTTTTAAGGTTGTCTGTCTAATCTGTCTGGACCTAAATTTTGTTAGTTCTTTAATTCGACACTTGCAAATTTTAAAAGTATATTTACTATAAAAAATGTAATTAATATGTCATGTACAAAAATACATGCTTATTCGTTCTTTGAATATGACCAAAACATAGTTCTGCTATATTTAACAGAAATCCATTATATATTAATTTATTTATAGCAATGTAGTGAAAAGTAATTACCCATTTAAATGATATTGTGAATTGTGATGTCAAAATTAATTGCATATTGAGAAACTGCATATCTACGCAATAAATTAAACTTCTTAATTAAAATTGGTTGATGCAAATGAATGCTCTATGTAATTGCATTTAAGATTTCGCTTATGAATAATGCACCAATCACGGCGCGTAAATGTGAATGAAATGATACGTCATTCATTAAATCATTAGTGATGATGTAATGATGACGAAGATGCGCGCACGCACGTCTCATTACCATTAATATTGTATTCATAGAATGAAAGTAATATTATATTATTGGATTTTTAAATAGTTTTAGTAGTTTTAGCGTGTAATTCCTAGTTGCAGTTAAAGCTATCTCTTCGGAGCCCGGAGCATTCGTAACATAGTTAGGCTTCGTAACATAGATGATACACTCTGTATGTTTGTTTCGACTTTTTGTTTAGAGATGAGATGAGATACTATTAGCCAAAACTAACATATACTGGTACAAAAAAATATTTTTACAGACCGCCCTATGTCTGCTAAGTTGTTATATCCTGTATGTATTTAGTTTCTTTGCAAAAAAGAATACCTATCTATCATCTATCTATCTATCTAATCCTATGAATTCTAACCTCAGTCACACTTATACAGCCACAGTCATTGAATAGGTGAGAAGTTTCACTCCGAACAAATACTTGTAGCTTATTATTGTACGGGTTTGTTTACAAGCCGTACGGTCAATGTACGGTTCACTGTTAACATACTGGGACGGCTGATTCATTACAAGTTACCGAGCGCAGTAATACATGCATAGTTGCAAGGTAAAATGTAATAAGTGTTAAAGTACAATTTGTTACCTAATTACTTTAAAATTAGAACATAAAGCACCTAGCGTAAATTCATCTTGCATTTTTTTTAGCCTATAGTCCAACGCTTGACCACAATCGCACCTGATGGAAAGTGACGATGAGGTCTAGGATGACACGCGTTTGCCTAGAAGTTGCCTGTTCACCTCTTGCCTTAAAGATGTCCAGGTTATAGTGGTCGGGAAAAACAGACCTCGGCAGGGAGTTCACTCCTTAGCTGTCCGTATGATAAATGTGGAAGCGAAGAAAGCGAGAATGAAATTTTTTGACCACATGATAAGTAAAGTATCAATAGGAAATTCAACCATTACAATATCAAACGCATCAAGTAATAATAACAAAAGTTTAGGAAAAAATTTGATCAAACTTAAGTTACTTACGTGTTTTTTTTTATTATGAATATACAAATACTTTTTTACACATCCTGTGTATGTTTCCTCTAATTTATGCCGCAACACCCTTGCTAGAAACCTTGTCTTGCCTCGATCATTGACCTTAAGTCATCATAGGTTCCACGGTGTCCTACGCTACACATGTTCCAGTCCAGTGATGATTACTACCTGCGTGACATATACTTATGCAGTTGCCATATGGTTGCTTTTCTTTTGACCTTTCCCTCATGATTTCCTTCCATAAGCGTGTTTCTAAAATGGTAATAAGACCGTTGTAGAGTATAGAAAGTGGTTAAAACATGACTGTTAAGCCACTTGGGTAAGGATTAGTTAACCACCCAAGCATATAACTTTCTTTCTTGATCATAGTAATGAATAGGCCAAGATTTTTGTATGTCGTGTGGGCGAACGCCCTAAGGGCATTTGATGTAGTTAAGTAATGACCACTTTTATAAAGACTTGGATAATAAAATTAGACGTGATAAATATGTCTCGGATTAATTGGGAACATTTGAGAAGGATATTAACTCTTCCAAAAGAGAGGAAAGGATAAGCTGATATGTATAATCAAAATAGATAAGTTTTATTATAGTTTTGCGTCTATTGTTTCTAAAAGTGAAACGATAACATTAAACTACATTGCACAAAACTAGCAACATTAATTGGTTTACACTCCATATACGGCGTGTCACGCATATGGCGTAATTGTTGTAGGGCGAGCAAGGGGAAGACCCAGGGCTCCGAAAATAGTGCGGCGGGAGGGGCGGGCGCGGCGCGCGCGCAGTAAGCAGTTCCCGGCTCGCGGCCGCGGCACGCACACACACAACCTGAGGATCGTGGACACGCGAGTGTAGTGACTTGTGATCAGTGGACACCGGCCACCGGTGGACAACGGAGATGCTGTGTGGCACTAATGGTGCGGTAGCGGCCATGGACCGCGCGTACATGTCGCTGCGCGCGCGCAAGCCGCAACAGAAGACAACGGTTCGTTCGGTTTTTGAATTTTTGAACCAAAATCAAACGTTTCCCAAAATCTTTGTGACATGTCCTTTAATCAGAATGTCAGGTCGTCATTTTGAATCGTCTTGAATTTGGTCTAACTTTCATATACCTCCAAAACAGATTAATTCATTAAGTATGCGTTACACATACATTTGGCTGTACGAACCTTATTGTATTAAGTAGAAAGTAAGTTGTAGATTTTCATGGATAGCGTGTAAGAGAAAACAAAACTCAATAGAGCAAATACTAATATATCATCAATGAACAGATAACGTCGATGATATGTAATAAGACGATATCGTAGAAAACCTTGAACATGTGCTCATTTACTATACTATCAGGAATGCTCTATAATCAAATATTTTCCTATAAGTAGTTGGAACAGTCATAAGTTGTAAAATAAGAACTGTTGCTACAGTCTGAAAATTAAAATGTAGAAGTTATATGCACTCATTCATACTTTATCTGGATATTGGCCTTAAAGGTCACATCAAATGATAAACGATTCAATGCTTTCGATTCTCAAGTCGAGAATACTTAGTTGTTAAGGTGATTACAGCGCAGCGGATAACTTATCAATACCTATTCAATTATCATAATAACGGCTGTCGTAATGCCCGGTCTGGTCGGCGACTCTGACATTTCCGGCTTGCCTCCGTCTATTACACACACTTCCCTTTAATCATAGTCAACACGTGGTACTAACGTGCCTTCATCATATTTATTATAATCGTTAAGATTCTCTGGTACAAGTCTTGTCTCGTGTAGTTTTTCATCCACATTCTCATCATTTTATATCTTAACGTTAAACTAGGACGTGCATATATTTGGAAACTGTCCTATTTCTCTCATTGAAACCAATAAATTGTCTGTATCTCAGGTCAGAAGTTGCATAATTGTACAGTGTGATGTTGACACAGTTTTGATAAGAACAGTAAAGGCCGATTCTCATTCATTAGAAAGCATTTGTATGACTCATGCGCAGACGTTGGTCTTCTGTTGGTTTTGCATATTTCGCTCGTAAAAACGTTCTTGAAATCTAGCTACAACAGTTTTTTTGCTCGTTGTTTTATTATACCTGTTATGTTGTTTGCGCATAATGAGTTTCCATTAGTTCAACAAATATTCAAGTTTTAGTGCATTTTGGTATCGTCTTCATTGTTTTCTAAATGTTTTCATTGTTTAACATAATTATTCCGGTGAACAGTTTAAATTAAATAATCAATTAGGTAATTTAACTTGTTGTTGTAAGTAATTGCAATTGCTATAATTTATTGTTGTATTAGTATCTTATTCACGTTCATTAGTCGAAGCTAATGGCTAAGCTTGCCACTGGAAAGAAAATTTGCCAAAAAGTTTACGAGTTTTTAACTTTTTCAAACCGAACAAAGAAGTTATGATTAGACTGTGTAACCGGGAAATGTCTTTTCCATTCAATGATTCACAGAGTACCAAAGTTATTTGTGTTAAGACGAGATTGTCGGCGGAAATGTCCTTCCCACATTCAACAACATGATTTACGGCTCCCAATGTTGTTGCCGTCAAATCGGTGTCTGCATCTCCATGGGAACTTTGATTACAATCTGTGAATTTTGTTTATTTATTACTTTGAATTACCTTTATCGCAAAGTTAGATAAATTTGTATTACAGTTAGGCGTAATTTCCATAGGAGTGATGGTATAGCTCAGTGAATAGAAACGCACTTTATAGATTACGCACTAGATAGTTGATTTGAATTCAAGAATGCACCTCTAGATTTTTCAAATCTATGTGCATATTTTTACCACCAGCTCGGCGGTGAGGGAAAACATCGTTAAGTAACCTGCCAGCATCGGATAGTTTCTGAAACGTCTTGTAATAATGATTTAATTGGTCTGGTTCCTCTCTTAAAAGGTTGCGAAGGTCGTTAGCAATCGCTTCATTGTAATTATCCTAGATCATGATCTGCGGCGTACCCTGGGCTCTGAAGAAACTGCTTTGGACGAAACTGGGAAACGCTGAGGTAGGTACTGTGAGAGTCAATTGTGAAACTGTTTGTATTTTATGTTAAATCATAGTGAACATTTAGTTATACTGTAGGAAGTTGGTTGGTTAGAAATTTCTAACATGCACAAGTGAAACTCATGACTATCAAGTAATGTGCAAACCGGTGCACCTTAGATTCTCTACCACTTGGAAAGCTGTCACTACAAACTTGGAAAGTCGTGCTAAAACATTGTTGGTTGCGAGTATATTACTTACATTCTTAATTCAATCCATTGCTAATACACTGTTTCTCCCATTTACACAAAGGTGGTCTGAAAAAAAATCGGTGCAAGCGATAAAACCGCCTTGTTGTAGGTACTGTATTGTGTTTTTGTGTAGTACAGAATATCTCTATCTATCTATCACAAATATTTCTTCTTTCATGAATGGGTTATCTTCGAAATCTAACTTTCGTGGCATCCTATGCCAGGCTGCAGTTTGATAGGCATTTCTTCTTTTACTTCTGAAATGGACGGAATGGAAACTAATTGGTGACTCCTGACCTATAGGCATTTGCAAACAACTCAATCATATACACCAACCTTACCCCAGGGTAAATATAATAGTATAAGAATTGTGTTATGGGTAACAACAAAAGTGAACCAAATACTGGGATATCTCGGAAACGGTACGCAAATTTGGCGTCAGCGTTGCGCCGTTTTTCATATATTTTATACGGAACGCGACGCAACGCAACGCAATGCAACGCAACGCAACGCAGCGCACATCACGCTAAGTTGACTGTACAAAAGTGTTTGTCACAAGTTAAATTTATCTTAGCCAATCGAAATTTTCCCTGCTCGACATTAAAATATTTACTCGGTCGTTTCGCACACACCATCAATCACGGTATAAATAGGCTTTATGGTTCCACGGTTTATTAGCGTTGTATGCCACCCGTTTAAAACGCGGTTTGTGACTGGAGATTTTTTGTGGAGATAATTTGGGTTTTACTTCTAAACGTAAATGATTATTTTCTTACCTTTCCAATGGATATTATTACCAGCTTTGTGTACTTACTTTTCGTTTTTCGTTTTTTTTAGACTTTAGCTTTTGATTATACTACTTCTATTTTTTATGTGATAGTTGGCAAACGAGGAGACGGACCACTTGATAGTAAGCGGTTGCTGCCACCCATGACCACCACGACACCAGTGTAGTCACAAGTGCGCTGCTAACCTTACTCCCTACTTAATCTTCACGCCAGATTTTATTTAAGGACATCAATATTAATTGCTACAGGAAAATACTTACATATTACCACAATCTGTCAAATTTCCTCAATTGATATTCAACCTAATGCGTATGACAGTAAGATAGAGACGATTGAAAAAACAATACAGTTTTGTATACTTTGATGTGTGACTGTACTACGAGTATGTTAGCTTACTATACAACCACTTTCCATTTACGAGTTTACCATATAATTCCTTCTCTTAAATTAGAGGTAAAACCTTAGCGTTCATGTATTATGTATACATAATGATTTATAAATCCACTTTCCTTACGACATCGTGCCGTTACTAAAGCACGGAGTCAGGTGGGTGCGCGCGCGCAGGTGCACCTGCTGCGCCCGTCACGGCAGGTGACCACCCCTTGGGTTGGTGGTTAGTTCCTAGTTGGAGGGTTTTGAGCAAATTTACAGTTCGATGAAAATAATTCGAAGTTGGTAGATGCCGTCTTTGATTTAGATCCTGCGAACATAAAATAATCTCTAGATACAGAATTCCATACTGAAAGTTTGAAAAACTGATCCCAAGAGACGTCGTCCTTAGTAGTACAGCTACAGATATTTGTCTGATTGCACACTAATTATAACCATTTTTGTCATTAACCAAAAGTTACTTTTTCTAGCGGCATTAAATGCTATTGTGTCTGCTGTCTGGGCCTTACGACATTATAGTAAAATGTAACGATTTGTTTACCTGTCTTAAACATGACTTTACTAATAAGTTAACACGGATTAAACGCTTTCTAACCTCGGAAGCTGTTCAAACAGAATGCTATCGCTTTTTAAGTCGACTATATGACAAAGACAACATGTTTGAGGAGTTCGTGACTCCTGACACTCATGACTATCCCTTAAGGGTAAGGACCCCAGGTTAAACACTGTATTATGGTTATTAATTCGTGTCTGTTACTCGTTCCCAACTCAATGACCATATACAAGTCCACGACACGAGTTACTGTTACGAAATACGATACGATATAGCACGTTGAGCGAATTTTATTGCACAACGTACGAAGTTTTAAACACAGCTATTATGTAATGCAGTAATAAGGAAATGATGAAATAAATAAAACTAGTGCATTTTGTCATGTTGCATGTTGCAATTGCACTTTTAGCTACATAAAACCAGTTTAGAAAAAATATTCGCTCATGGAATTTTATTATTTATTCTTTCGTAAACGGTCTAACTAATTTTCCCACGCTGATAATTTGTACTCATTATTATACTGTGCTCGCAATGCAAATGGGTGTTTTGGCTCAAATTTGACATTGACATGTGGCGTTGTACCAGTGGAACTAATCATCATCATTACAGTCAATAGACGCGCATTTCTGGACATAGCTTTCCCCAATATTTTACACATAGATCGGCCCTGTGCCACCCGCATCCAAGGAATTCCAGGTAGACAGGTAGTAACTTTACGCAGTTAATACCAGTTGTACTGCTAGATGGATAGATACTTTTTATTGCACAAAATATTACAGAACTTTCGTTAGGTCTTTTAGTGTTCTATAAAGTATCAAAAGCTGTCACATTAGCTTTTGATACTTTAAACCACCTACCACTCAAAAGACCTTTGGTTCCAATTTTTGTTATAAACTTGTCGCACTGTACGTACAGTCTTCGGTAACCGCTTACAATCAGGTAGACTGATCTCTATACCCACCCTTATGTTTTAATAAATCATTCGTCTATATAATATAGGCACGAAGTTCCATTCACCGATTCGATAAACAAAGGAAACGTCTACCATTCAACCACATTCAACTCTTGATTCATTGTAAGGGTACGTCACTCATGGGGTTAGGTACATGTACATAATGTTATGTTATACTCTTTGATTCATTGAAAGGGCACGTTATGGTGAGGCTAGTACTCACATAATGCTATGCACACTCTTTTATATTACGCCTACATCCTGTAATGCAGTTCAGGTGGTCGATTCTCAGAAATCATGGATTAATGTAATCGGATATGTTTATTAACGAACAATGGTGTAGCTTGATTTCCTCTTACTAGAACAGATCATTGATAAGTATCATAGTAAATATTCGAATAATTATAGGCCAAACTTAAATATATTTGGGAAGATAAATAATGTAGTCATATTAATTTAATTTTTTTAATGCTTAGTTCACTAAGTAATCAAACTAGTGATATTCAAGGGTCTGATGAGACAAATCACTAATCAGGCTTCAAATTTTTTAAAGAATTAGTTTAGCATTGATTTTTTATCCCCGATTTGTGATGATCATTATTTGAGAACAGTTTCTTATTTTACCGAACCTTTGGAATGCCTTTGAAGTTTGAAGTAGGTAGGTAAAAATATTTTGCATCGCAAGTTTACTAAGAAATACAAAATAAACAAAACAGACATTTGTAAAAAACACAACGAAACACAAAAAGGTAAACAAAAGCGTATATTTCTCAATCTGCAGGTTTTGGAATAAAAAATAAAAGGTGCAGCTGATATAACGGCGAGACGACTGACTTATGCGGCGATCGTCGCACGCGCACATGTGGCCCATTATGTTTGTTTTGTTGATGACGCGTGCGCAGCGAACGCGTATCGAAGAATACCTTCGAAAGCGTAGATTGACAAACTATCCTAATTTAATAAATACACACGAATAAGTCAATAAATAAACAAACTATTTACCAAAATATACATAGTAGTACAGCGCTATACCGAACTCTTTCCTTTAATTAGACCAAAGTGAGATGCAGAAAGGGTAATTAAAGTTTTTTTATGATATAGGTGGCATACGTGCCGACGGATCACCTGATAATATTTTATAACAGTTGTATCGGCAAATGTCAGGGCAATATCACTTTGGAGCATTATTTTTCTTTTATCGTTTTTGCACTACACCTTACTGGACTTACGAAGTTACGAGTACAATCATTTATGATAGGGACGACTTGTCTACGTCCAAAAACGCCCTGTATGTTTACCTACTGCTTCTGAATCTTCTCCATTTGCCCTTTAAATAGCCATTACCAAATCAAAATCATAACCCTCCTTTTTACTTCGCTATAGTTAGCGTAATAAGATACTCCTAGAATCCAGCAGTAAACGCAACTTAATTAAAAACAAAACACTAAATGTTTAAATGTTAAAATATGGTAAAATAGGACATGTGTGATGTTTGGCATTTCACGTGATATTTTTGATCTTTTAACACCAAGATGTATAAGTTCATCTATTACAAACTGATAGGTATCACAACAACAAAACCGGCTAATATGCTAGTCGGACTGCGGCATGATGGGTTTCGTACCATTAAACACTAAATATATTTTCACCTTTTTGTATGGAGCCGTCTTAAATATGTTCTATACTATTTATAAGGAGTAAATTCTATAGACAGAGCCTATACCTAAACCGAAAAGGAGAAAACACTATCGCCATAGTCGACACCCAGCGCCATCCATTGGTACAATGTGGAACGTATGTCCTGGGCGGTTAAAATGAAGCCGTCCCGTAACGAATGACAATATACATGTCGCATTCAAACAAAAGTGCGAACAGTGCGTGTGGAAGGGGAGGGAAACACTGATTCAGGTTGTAACGCGCGCTTCAAATTATGCCCTCTGAAACGAAGTGAGGGCTAGCCACAAGTTAATTACATTTTGGGTTTAGTATTTTGTTGATGCGATAACATCAGCTGTGAAAATGTTAACTGTCTAGCTAATTAAGGTTCATTTGATAAAACCTGGAGATGGACAAACAGACAGACAGCGAAGTCTTAGTAATATAATCGCGTTTTTGTACTTGGGTATGGAACCCTGAAAATGATGTGTAGTAGTCATGACAATGTTTTAAAATTATGCAAATATGTTTTTTTATTCCGTTATTTTAGTCTTGTTGAATACTTTGGTTATGTTAATAAGCGTTTAGTGTCAAAAATGCATGCGTAGGAGTTTTGTTCAACAAAGACACATACACCTAACATAATTTCAGTTGGGTCGAAAGGCATACTTATTTAGTAGTTTAGTTACCTTGTTCATTTCAAGTTTAAGGCATGATTAACTTTAGTCTCAGTTTTGTAATAAAGGGGCATAAGACGATTCCTACTGTATTTTCGTGGCGTAAACACTTGTGTATGATCGCCAATAGGTGGCGCTGAGTGTTTCGCCTTTTCGGGTTACTTTTGCCCCTTGCGGTTGCCTATAGATATTATCTCTTTATAAATGGTATAGATAGATAGGGTCTGATTTTCAAGTATAATCCATTTAATTTTATTGTTTTCTTGTTTCAGGTAATTCATTCCTTCAACCAGTTTCAATCTATCAAAAGTACAAAAGTAAGTTTACATTGATATGCAAATGTGAATATTTAACAGAAGTCGTGAATATTCTGTAGACTGTAAGGCAGTATTCAAATGTATTATTTAAGACAAAAGAAAATGCCTGTATCGATAGAATAACACCTACTTAATGTATCGAAACATGATAAATACCTTTGCTAGTTTTAATTATAGCCTCATTATACATAGAATTTTATCAATATTCTAGTTGTCTGCACGCAGCGGACTAAATTTAGCTTATGTTTCTCAGGGATAACTCATTTTTCCTGTTTAGTATATTGTTTTAGGTAAATTGATTTAAATTTAATGAATTTAGCATAATCACAGTACACATGCGCCCGTGCAGCGTAACTTCTCTTACCCCAATTTTAGACCTCACGTTGGTTTTGAGTATCCTTTATAATGTCCGGCCACTGGATTAACACCCTAGTTTTAATGGATCGTTTCTTAGATCTTTCGCTCAGAGCAAAGTAGTGAATTCGCCGCGAATTCTCGCTCGCGATTTTAGTCACACTGGTTCCACGCATCTGTAACATACTTTATTTTGTGCTAATAATGTATGTATGAGTTGAAATAAACATTGTTCCCTTGGTAATAACCAAACATCTCCCATTTACGCGTAGTTCTGCACAGATACTTAGTAAGACATTCGCTTCCCACCGCAATGTTCTCACATTCTATCTCTTAATTACCATGTGTTTTAGGTTATTACCGATTTGAATAGTGAAATGCATCGACTTTCATGATCCGCGATCACGCCACGGCAATTGTCATTGCAGTCATACCGAGCGACGTCCCTTGGTGCATTTCTTCTCATTACGGCAGAGGTTCCCAAAGTGTATGCTTTCGCCCTCCGCAGTAAAGTTTGTTAGTGCTTGTATTATTCTGTTTTCGGGTAATAATTTCTTAGGAGACCCATGATACTTCGTTTCATCTTAAAATAATTAGGTAACTCTAGATCTCTAGACACTAAGGGCAATGCAACACTCGCATACAGCGTTTACAGATATTAAGATACGGGAGGACAAAATCTAGGAAGCACTGCACTTGTAATTTTTTATTGATTATGATTGATTTGAAAGACTAACCTTGATCTTTCAGTCTCAAGTGCTTGGGTTTTTGTTTTGGATAAGCTGTGCCTATCCATTGAATTGATGGGTAGGTATCGTTTTCCAGTTCACATAGTGTGTGGTGTTTGGTCCAATTCTCATCTAATAGTTACCATTCGCTGGTTTGGTGGCATGTTTACTGAACTGAGATGATGGTACTGATGGAACTGAGGTCTATCTACACGGTGACTGGTTATTTTTGATGTGAGATATCAAAGTGTCATTAATTAACCAATGACGTTGAAGTTGGAACTCAGTCCAACAGTACGCCATCTAGCGGAATTTTCAACACGCGATAACCCCCATTTCGACGACCTTGGACATTGACACAAAATTCACCTGTAATCGTACCTAGACTTGCAAATGTTTGAGAACCCTTGCATCGCGGAATTCCTGAGCCTCAAACCAGAAGGATTTTCTCACGCACTGTCTCCAACTGTCAACGGTATTCACGCCAGTGAATTTGTCTGCATAATTGATTTATTGTAATCAGCAGATGTCTGTCCAACGATCACTTACTAAGTTGCAACTTAGAGTGCATTCAGACTAGAGTACTTTGTTTATGTCATACGTGGTAGATGAGAAGATGGATCACCTGATGGAAATCTCCCCTGGATGGTTTTCAGCGGCCGCGTTGACGCAATGCCCAAAAACGCTAATGTAGAAAGGTCGCCAGCAAGACGTCGACGCTCAAAGGGCGCTAGTGTGGGGTCACTCTTTTATTTAGCTTACATCGTCCACTGCTGGGCAAGGGCCTCCCCTAAAAGAACTGTATTTGTAGCAATGGTTTGCCAATGGACGGAGCAGTGGTCAAAGTGGAGTGGTCACTTAATTGAAAAAAAAAAAAAAAAAAAACTTAATAGGGTGGCGCAAGAGCCTCCATCTAGAACGGTCCCCCGCCACCTCCTGCTAGTCGTCTGCCTGGAACCTTGGCAAATCTTTATCCACTTTCTCTTTTTTCACTCTAATTGACCAGTCCAAAATACAAAAAATGTTTAAGTGAAATTTCCATTGCATGGTTTCACTTATCTCTCATGAATGAAAAGAAATCCTAATCTGAACAGGCTTTAAACATCCTCAATTGCTGATTGGAATACATGATAGATTATGCAGATTATGGAAATGAAACGACAGAACTGGCATTTAATGATCTGCGCATACGATTACAGTCTGACAATAATGATTTATTGGCAATAGACGCGCGTTTATCGGTAACCATACTTATTGATCTATCTGTCTGTAGGATTTTAGTTTGAGATATAAAGATTCACGCCCTCTATTGAGGATTAAATAAACTACCTATTGTGTTGTCAGAAGAGTGCCGTGGTGCGACGCCAGGCGGCGTTAGAGACTTTGATGTTGTTGACCCTCCCAGTAATTGAAATAGCGGAAGGATGACTATGTGAGGTACAAGAAATTTTATGAGACAACATTGCATCATTAAGTAGGAAGTTTGAATTGCTTGATTGACGATCTAGGAACTATGGTTTATGGTCCCATTTTCGTCTTTATAAGAAGCACTTATGTAATTGCAAAATTATCTTAGAGGACCCTTAACTACGCATGGCTTATTGAAAGATTTCCCTTTTTTCGGTATTGTATCTTAAATGTTTTAAATCTGATGTGGAGATCGAATCTAAGTATTTTCCTTTAGTCCAATTGAGGGTGTATCTATAATGAAGGTTCAAATTTTGAAAACGTTTACCGTTAATGACGCTTCAATTAATTACAATTTTATTTCTGCTGCTTCTGAAATTCTGTTATTTTGGTTAGAATGTCAGTTGTTTGATGGGATTTCTGTCGTGCCTTCTTGCAAAATTTCTATGCGCTTATAAATATAGTTGTAAGTACAATATACTATGCCCAGGCAACCCGCAGTACAGTGCTAGTCTATTTTATGTCCGTCTCCGAGGGAATTAAGGCGGTTATGCTGTACGTAGTATAAATCTTCGGCTTTAATCCGAGTGGATTTGATATGTCACTGAAAGTCCCTATAGCAACCTGATATTTTATGTATTCTTAGGTCGGCAGACTAAGTCACGTATACTTATGTATCGTGACTTTGTCAGCCGTAACATGAACATGACGCACGTGCTTCAACATGCGTCAATTTTGTATTGTTTTGAACTTCACGTGTCTACCTCGTCCCTTTCTGAAAACAGATAAAATATGTTCGATGATTTTGACGCATGGCATCTCCGAAGATACCTATCAGATAAAAAAAAACAATCTGGTCCCAAAGTAATGGAAGTTAAACTGAAAATCAACGTCTGACACGAAATACTTAGATTACGTACACACTTATGTTCTTACGTCGAAGCCTCAGTGGCCAGTGGATTTAGGCCTCAGGGATATGACGCAATTCTTTCCTACTTGGGTCTTGGAGCCATCTTACTCCAGTGTCTATCTGCAGTCCAAGAAAAGGTTCTTGTTCCCTTCATCTCTCTAACAATAAACCGGCGCTGCCCACTTAGCCGTCCCATATTATGCACTCGTCCTGCTTTCACTCCATCTATTCAAGACTAAGCTACAGTAATCTTCCAGACACCATGTGAATGAACTAAGGTAACCCTATTTTTATCAGAGTGTAGTAGAGACCATGAAATGCAATGGCGCAGTAGTCAACAGCCTAAAAACGTGTGTAGGTCTTTGGATTCAGAAGGGTGCTTACCGCTTTCCGCTATGTTCCTAATACTGGTACAGTGTAAATAATGATTAGAAGTTTAGCCCTTTGTCGCAAAAAAGAAGACAGACCCAAATAGAAAAAATCCCATCGAATTGCCAATTGCCCTTTGTTCTTGAAGTCGGTTAAAAAGTTATTGTAAACACTTGGTTTGGTGGTACAGACGAAGCCGCCAGCGCTAGAGTGACTAGTGATTAATTGTTTATGCAGTCGCTGATTAGTATGCGCCGGCGACAGGCTTTGACGCACGCGCAAATTGCGCGGTGAATCCGAAGATCCGAGTTACTGCTTTTGACTTGACGAGGCCAGGGACGAAGGTTTTTGGAGTTCATACTCGTACGTACATATCTCTCTATGACGCGAGTTTATAGTTATTAGCGCCATAGGCCTTCAAACTTTCTTTCTACTACATTATGACTTTTAGTACCTACCTCAAAAAAACACTGGACTTGGATTGAATTCGAAGAATTCCGCAAAAATTATGTAATTTCATTGGATTAAGTAGAATAAGTTAAATACATTTCTAGAATTTGCTTGCATGTTTGACTCATTTCGTATAATATAATACTTTTTTTGTATTTATTTGAATATACGAGCTGATAAGAATAATTGATTGCATTAATTAATTTCTGTACACATTGCGGTTACCTCGATTTTATGAAATTTTGCATAGTATTTACAGTATCGTCCTTTTACTACTGTTTCTAAACTAAGTATGCCTGGTCCATGCATGATCTAGGATTGGGCACGAAAATTGAGGAGCCAAGGCCACGAAATATTCCTACGAGCGATAGCAAAGCGAGCAATATTCTCAATATGGCGATCGCCGCCGGTGTTAAGGGCTCCCAAAAGATTAGACAAGACCAGACATTGGAACAATGCACCCAAATCTTAGACTCAAGTAGATCATGGTTATAGGTACTTTCAAAATCATTATCTGAACAATTGTATGTAATCTATTCGCATCATACGTTTATTCTGGCTAATTCTCCATCTCCTGAGCACGCGGCTTTCCTTCCTGCGTCCTGTATACAATTTGATCCTGTTAATGGTTTCCTACGGATGCACTGTTCCGCTGAGTTCTAATAATTTTACAAGCTAATTGTACCAAGTTTTTAGTCATAGACCTCGCGATTTTACACATGAGTGATATCAATGATAATTAGAAAAATTGTCAAGACTGGTCAGGCATACACATCGTCGGAGATAGGGGCCCTGCCCCTTCTCCAAATCCAAACCAACAACTTTAATTCCCTGGTATGGTTCATAGACGTACAAATATCCATGGACGCATTTTGGTTCCATTGAGTAGTTCCTTGACGAACGATCAGTCGAAGTATACAAGTGTAATTGTAAAACGACTAGAATGTCAAATTTTGACTCGAGTCAAACCGATATTTCTAAAAGTAAAATGTATCCATCACAAGGTTAGCTTGCTGTTATCTTTTTACTATGAGTTTTATTCGCGCAGACGCAAAACCATATCTAAATAAAAAGTTCACTTTATTGTGATTAGGCTAGTAAAATTCAACTCGGTAGCTGATCGTAAAAATTCATACGGAATGATAAAATTTTGACTATTTTTAGCTTTATACCTAGTTGTGTATATGGTACTGATGGTATCTGTACAAATGGCATTGATTGAGCGTCTGGGGTTTTTTATTGCATTAAATAACGACTCCATTTTATCTGCTAAGCGATAGAAGAGAGAACAGTTGTTATGGCAATTGACTAGAAATGTTCTGTCTATGGTCAGAGGGCCTAGAACGAACCGGAACTTATGTCCGAATCATAGTTTCCCTCAAATTGGTAATTTCATAAGTGTTGTGGGTGAACTTTGTTTGGATCCGGCAGGTAATTCGTTACGGGATGGCTATAAGCCATCAGTGGTCGGTACCATAAAATAGTGACGTTTTAAGATATGTTATTTCATTTTAATGTATTTAATTCACCACAATTAAAGATTACACCTAAAAAAACGCTTAATAAAATTAATCAAGCGTTTTTTAGGTAGGACAAAAAGAGCCCTTAGTAACATTATGGATAAATCGTTTTCAGTGTGTCATATCTCTACCGTCTAGAATACATAAATAATAAGACCACTTGACTTGTCATATCTTTTCCGTCTAGAATACATACATAATAAGAGCACTTGACTATGCTATATTTTAATCTGTCAAGTTACATACTTCGTTTGTAACTTTTTGACCAATTTGTATGTTGGTTGCAATTTCCACGATACGATTTAACCCTATTAACGTCAACACGCAACATCTCATGGCGAAAACTACAGGTCGCATTTCTCGAACGCATTTACGTCCCACTTCTGTCCCAGGCATGCCTCCTCTCATTAGCCTAGTGATTAGTTTACAATTATCCACTGTAATAGATTAGTAATTGATAGCTAGTCCATCTTTTTGCTTGATCTGAAGATTTTTTTCTGTTATAAATACGATTCTGTCATTACTACAAGGTATTGTTTGCTGGGAAATATGAAATTATAGTGTTCTGTCACGAAATTGTAGATCTTTTTTTAAGTTTTCCAGCAACAGGAGGAGGATGTCGTGTGGGTAATTTGTCACTATTTATAATGACAAGTATGGTGTGATTGGTCTGTCTAAAGATAAGAGATAATTTCGCTATCTATTGTAAATGGTCGCCAAGAGCTGCGCGCGCGTCGCGTGTGATGGCGCTGAACTTTAGTATTTGTAATAAAACACGCTATTTTAGTAGTTGATTATATCATCGATGAAAAATGCTGATAATTATGAAATCTCGTTGTAGAAAGATTTATTTTTACAAAGAATTGTCTTGTCAATTCTGTTATTTATGATGAAGTTGATGTTTGAATGAGAGATTTCATAATTAGAAATTACTTTTACGTAACACTTAAACAAAGTGTACATTTTACGAATATTACTCGTATAAATAACAGAGTACTTAACCGTTTACATGGAATAGTGTAATTTTATAAACTCCCAATTTTGTTCGTTTTGAACTCATATCAATTCATGTTTGGATTCAATACGTTGATAAAATCGCTATTTTTAGAAGAATCGCTTCGTGTTTGGTCTATAAAATCACCAACGTTTTTCCCATCTATCAAATTGTGTCAATTCAAATCAAAATCATTTGTTATTTTTGGAATACTTACAGTAATATTTTATGGTTATCCGGTAATAGTTTTGCATTTATGACCCTGCCTCATACGCCAAAGGTCGTGAGTTCGATCTTCACCCTGGACAAACATTCGTGTGACGAACACTTGCGTTTGATTAGTGTCTCGGGTGTAGTATATGTATTTAAGTATTATATTTTGTTTCCTGATATCTGTCACGCAAGTGCTTAAGCTACTTGATACGGAGTCAGGTCAATGTATGAGATGTTATGTGAATTTATTTATAGTAATAGTGTTACTTTTTAGCAATATGAATAATGAAGTAACTCTCTGCTATAAGGTATGTTTGAAGTCCAGGAGACAAATGACAGATTTTATTTCGATTAGATATGGATTAGCTTTGAAGAAGATAGTAAGGATCAGTTTTAAGTCATGATTGGCTGAAATGATGATGATGACATCATCACCATCATTTCAGCCAATAGACGTCCACTGCTGGACAAGGCCTCCCCCAAAGTTCTCCACACAGATCGGTCCTGTGCCACCCGCATCCAAGGGACTCCCGTTTTTTAAGTCTAGTGATACCATTTTATGGTTCTTAACAAGTCGGCTAAAAACTTTTCCCAGAAGTTTCACGGCGTGGCCTACGTGACGGCCTGGCCGGCCGACAGGCTACCAAATAGGCCGCAACGACCCATTGTACAGTGCCCGTTTGACGTCAAGGGCCCAATATGGCCGGCCGCGATGGCGCGGGATTTGGGTTGAGGACTCGCAGTTTAGGGTTAACATGACTAATGGTGGAGACGGATGTTTTTAATTCTATTGATAAGTATTGTTTATTGCACATATTACCTAACAAGATATAGGTATAACAACAAAAGACAGTGATATACTGTTTTGTAAGCTTCTAATTCCTACGGGAAAACATGATTTGTGATCACCAATCCGCATTAGGCAGGCGTATTGTAATAGCTTAATCCCATCATAGTAAGCGATGACTTGATTTCTATGATGGAGATAATATAGGTTGATTCTTTACATTACTTTTACTTTACGCTGGAAGGAACACGTATCTACACGACCTAAACGTAGTAGGTATTTGTACAGACTGGCTCACGTCAGGTTGTTACGCGTCGCGAGTTATTACAGTCGAATATGGAAGTTTCTATGTTCTTAAAATAAACACTGGGAAATTGATAAGTACGTAAATCTAAATAGTTAAATTAGTTTTACAAACAACAATGCCTAGTAACTGGTTAAATCAGTGGATATGACCACTAATATAAAACATGTATATTTTTTTGGTACACTCGAAAGTCATGCCGGTTAGTGTTAAAAGTCATGTAACGTGTTTGATAGTCACGATTTTATTCAAAGTTCTATATGAGCGGTTTCAAACTACGTCCATCCAATTAACCGTGGGAGAGCCACGCTTTGGCATGAATGGGCTGGCTTTTACATAGACAGTGACAAATAATACTAAAAGATAAGTATTTTCTAGTTGAAGACATTTGTTCCCATAAAATACCTATTACAGTCACATGAGAACATAGTTACTAATTATGTAAATAATAAAAAACAAAGCAAATACATCATTTGAACGCGTTAACTTTTGGTTATTAATACCCACCTAGTGTTCTCCTAATATACTCGTAATATCATTAATTAATTATGTGCATTCCAAAATGTGTTTTGCAAGTCGTATTTTGTTTGACAAATAATGCAATTGTATGGCATTCTTCAAAAACACGAGACATTACATTTATTCAGTTGATCTGGTTCCCCTGTTAAAGTATTGCGAAAGTATGATGGCAGTCGCTTAATTTTTTTATGTGATAGGCGGCAGAGGAGCAGACGGATTAATTAATACAGAGGTAATTACCGGACTCAACGTGCACGATTGGGCGGAATTGGTACGGGACCGCAAAAAATGGCGAACTTTGACGTCGGAGGCCAAGACCCACTTTGGATCGCTGAGCCAGCGTAGTAAGTAAGTAAGTAATTACCGGACTCCCCAAATCTTGAATCATGGTCTAAGCGTACCCTGGGGTTACAAAGCGACAGCTTTGGACGCAACCGGGAATTACACGCTAAGAGAGAGAGAGAGAGAGAGAAAAAAGGTAATGTAAAAAACCGCACCATCTATGGGCTCGCTCATAGGTCAAAGTTGCTCCTACGGTACATACTCTATATCGCGGATCCCGTTCGGCGATTTTCTGTTATTGTTTGGACGTAAAGATTGTAACGGTGCAGTATACGTGGTTTGTAATAAAATCTAATGTGCACCGAACGTAGCTAAACTCACGATTTCAATTACCCTGGAAACCCTGTAATTGACTTTCTAAGTTATGGTACAGTCGTTATCGAAAATTGTTAAATATTTTTCATAACAATAAAATCCATAACTTCGGTAGAAAACATTTTTTTTTAAATATATACCAGAATATAATACTTTGGATACTTTATAACTGAACAATAAACCTTATTAAAACAGAGGAGGTCTCTGAGGCAGTATCCCCAAAATGGTTGCAGCAAAATGGTTACCGGAAGGCCAATTGGGGGAAAAGGGGTTAAAGGTTGGCAGTGCACATGCGACTCTACTGTTGTTCCAGGTGTCTATGGGCGGTGGCCATCGCTTACCATCAGCTGATCCGTCTGCTCGTGTGCCATCACATAAAAATACAAAGCATCATCCCACTAGATCGCGTCGCGACGGATTCGCTGAATGTTGCCAGCATTTGGATCTCCTGTCATTTCAATTAGACGCTTAGTCACATTACATACACATTTTGTTCATGACTGTTCGTTCTTGTTGGAAGCCCGAGCTATTGTAGTCATGCTTATAAGGTCGGCATCATTCACCCCTAAACTGTAATTGGCACCAGTTTGGCCTTATCTTAGATTTATTGCAATTATACCAATTGACTTATGTATTTAGTACACGTGGTAAATACTACTTTATGACCTGAAAGATAAAAGTTGTAAATTATGAAAATTTTATTGCAAACGGAAATCTATTTTATTGACAAATAGTACACTACAGTTTAAATACCTAAATCGATTAAAAATCGATTTATTGTTTCTGAATTGGCTAATGTGACTTTGTGGTAACAATCTGGTTTAGACAATCAAGCCCATTAATGACCATGATTTTTATTCAAACTGCTTTTGCTAGCTATTCCTTCATATCATAATAGTTTGCGCTTAAGATGCGCTGTATTTAACAATAAAACCTTTTAGATATATTGTACTCTTCAATACATCGGCCAAGTGTGTGTTCCTTTTTAAGTATGCCTATTATGATGGACAGGCTGATGATGATAATTATGATGCCTCATGCATAAAGTGTACCTGTAGACATTGATACTTTAGATTACTACAATCTGTCGAATTCTTTCTTACGATTCTCTCCTTAACGGTTTTTGAGATTAAGGCGTGAATGGGATGAAAGTTTCGGCTGTTAGTCACCTGACGTGTATTGCGGCTGCCTGTACCTTAGCAGGTGTCGCGGCACGTTTCGCCCACGCGACCTGGGCCGTTCGCTCATTGTCGTAGCTCGCGATAGTTTCAGAAAATGCGTAACGTGTTACAATAGCATTGTCTTGTCTATGGGCTGAATAGCATCTTTGACGTCAGCGTAGTCTACATCCGCGAACTTGGTCTGTTGAGGGCTGATATTTACTGTTATAGTGAAACGACCAAATATTTCTTGACCCCGTGCCTTGAAAAACTCATTAGCTTTTAGCTAAAAAGGCTACCGACGATCTGGTGAAGGTCGCGGGAGTCCATTGGATGCGGGTGGCACAGGACCGATCTGTGTGGAGAACTTTGGGGGAGGCCTATGTTCAGCAGTGGACGTCTATTGGCTGAAATGATGAAACAGGCTACGCGCACATACAAGAGCGCTTACAATATCTTAGTATGGTTCGGCGTGAGTCTGAGACAAACTATACGGAACGTGAGCGAAGGAAACACGATACGATACACTGCCTACCGTATGGTTTTGAGCTTCGCGACATGTTTAAGCAGCTCCCGAAGTTTAGAAACGTGTGATTATTTGGGTGACCATGTCTATCGAGCGCTCTTTTTCAAATTGTGTGCAATGAAGCGATTAGTTCATTCTTATCCCTTTGTTTAACTCTAAGACAAGAGTAATAAAATTTAATATCTATTTGTAGATTTTACCTGTCCCGTCGTATAATTATACAGCCTTTGCGAGTGGCGACCCTAACAAATGCAAGAAAACAAGCTTACGTCTTCGCTTAAGAAAATTTTCATAAAGGTGCAGGGGTTATGCCTTTGCGTGTATTAGCACGATGCTCTAGCGTGATCCGGCGCTCGCATTGTTTACTTTGTTTAACTAACTATTTAGTTATACTTTTTTAATAAGTTCGTTTTAATCAACTAAAAAATACTGAAAAAGATTATGTATTTGCCTTGTGTTGAGATCTGATCTACGTGAAGGTCCATCATAAATGTTAAGTTGGCGTTTTTATAACTTTTTTTTGTTGTATAGTCAGCAAGGTTTAGTGTTTATCTCTTGTTGCTTTATAAAAGATGCATGTCGAAAAAATCCTTCTTTTTTACGAAAATGACTTGAAAAAATTATTCATAGAAACTCAAAATCACTTAAATACCTACATCTAATGAGAAAAAGACTAAGGAAAGAAAAAATTAAATATAACAGGTGCTGTCAAAAAAAGAAAAATAAAAAGTAACTAAATAGCTCCTCGGCAGGAATTTTCTGCATTTTGTCTCTTACATTAATTAACATGACAATATAGGATAGGATATATCCCATATTTCTCCGATCCAGGATTATTTATTTAGGATTATCTAAGTTTGGTAATTACAATGAAGAAATTTCAATGAATGAAATGACTTCTGCTTCTGTACGGCTAGCTCTTGCATCCTGCTCATTTCGGACTATTACGAGTGTGATGGCATTGGTAACCCTATACTTTACATCACGTAAATTGATATTGTGCGGTTTCGATACACGCTCTGCGGTTATAGACATTAGTTCTTATTGATTCCGCTAGAATATTATCTAATGATAAGTTACGACTACTGGAGACATTGAGAACAGTTTAGCTACTTTTCAGTAATATTACTTTTTTTCACACACTTTAAGGTGTCACAGTAAAGCCATTATGTAAATAAACGAATAAAAGTAAGTTCTTACTGATCAACAAGTCTCAAACTAGAGCTTGTTTTGTGTTATGACTATTATGTGACGATAACCGGTTTATCTCTCAGTACTCACAGACCTGAGACAATTTAGGAACTAACTATTTTAACCAACCGGCAATCGAACCTAAAATCTTTCTACTTCATATCATTTATTGCATGTTACATTGGAGCTTCTCGCTGATAATGATGAGCGCCGCTCCTTAGGCGTTATATACGGAAACAAAATATTGCTGTTTCGTCGAGTGAGTGGGGGTACCAATGCAGAGGCCCAATTGGGGGAAAAGGGGTTAAAGGTTGTCAGCGCACTTGTGACTCTATTAGTGTTGCAGGTGTCTATGGGCGGCGGCAATCGTTTACTATCAAGTGAACCCTCTGCTCGTCTGCCGCTGAAACTGCGAGTATGTCTGTGTGAGGGTTGTTGCCAATACCTCTACAATATCTTTTAACTGTCATCTATACGGCTGTATATTCGCTCTTTATCCGAGGCCTATACTTTAGGCGTAAACTCGAAGCGTTCAGCCCTACTAATCCCGGATAAATCCAACAATGATCATCACAAACAGAGCATTTTCCTCGTCACCCGCTGCCAGGTGCTAACTGGCGGCCATCGCCTCTCGTGATCCACTAATTCGCATCTCATCACTAATTCACAACCTTTGAAGAGAATATTCCGAAGCCTGAAGACTATGCGGTGTTTGCGCAAATCATCCTGTTTATTTTTGAACGTGATCCTCCTTTAAACGCCTCGGAGGCAAGAGAGGTGCAATATTTTTTTGCGTCGCATTTATTGTGATACCTACTTTGCCCACCACGGACTTTTGTAACCTACTCGATGATGATAATACTTACTCAGCCACCCAAATGGGGGCGCGTGTGTAAAATCCTCTAGATGGCGTACTGTTAGAGTGAGGGGAGTAAATTTTCTTTCAATATGACTGGCCTGATGGCGCATTTCATATAGTCATCGTGCCTCATACGTCAAAGATCGTGGGTTCGATTTCCACCCTAGACACACTTGTGTTTGTTCTGTGTATGAGCGTTATATTACACCTACTTACCTTAAAATCTTTATTGCTTATTTTATTATATAGAACGAGTACAAGCGTGAATTCTCGTATCTTGCTGGTATTTTAAGGCTTTTAAAATATTCATCGATCGTCAATCTCATTTAAATAACAATGGGGCTGAATTTATTTATGAAAAGGTATAGATTCTCTTTGTCAAATTAAGACTACGATTATGTAAAAAGTACAGATGAAAACAGATCAATCTCTATCTTCCGACAATTTTGATATTTCTAACAGATTTGGATAGTTGTTTTGTTGGCATGTGTGCTAGCAACCAGGTCAATAGGCATCGTGCTAAAAGACCTTAAAGATTATGGTCGCAGTCAAATAAATTACAGTAAACTATGTTTCAATGCTGTATGTAAGTAGAATGCTTGATGGAGTATTATCTAACTAAGAACTATTTTACGAACACATTTGTGTGTGCAAGAAACGGATAAAAGTACTGCATCTTTTTTTTCGTTAAAAAGTAATTTCTCTGTTGTTTGATATACAACATGAGAAGTTCTATAAATACATTTATTTATTTTGTAGTCGTCATTGTGTTTCAACATTACAGTTTTGGATATACAAACATATATGTATGTTTAACAATTTAAGAACAGGTACACTTCGTGTCAATGAGTATTTACCATTTATTTTTGACGAATGTCGAATTTACCAGAATTTCTCCCTTACAATATGTGACATTAGGCCGCCCTCACGTACCTCCATTAGCACTGTGACGAGTACAAGCCGTTGCAGATGCTCTCTCGATGCGGTAGTTACAGATTAGCATATGAACGGGCCTTGCTGCGCGTGCGCAGGTCGCGTTGCTGCGTCCATGTGCCGCGATAAGGAGTAACGTTATACCTTGCTGAACGTTTAGATACCTTTCTCTAGGTATATAAGAGAGTCTACTAAGAGACGGGTGTGTATAAGACGCATTTACCTCTGGGAGAACAAAAAAAAATCAGTCGAATTGAGAACCTCATCCTTTTTAAAAGTCGGTTAAAGAAGGTTATGCAATTTGTTCAAACCTTATTCTTACAAGAATTAAAGGCAATGATGGTTGAACATTAAAAAAAAAACACTTTTACTAAGGTAATATTGTCCTCACACTGTACTTTCAATTATTATTATTTGTTCTCAAACAACAAATGATAATGCACCTTAGCTTAAAATTGATGTACAGTCGAATTTTATCAAATGGGTTATTCTTCGAGATCAAACTTTCATTGCAGTTCTTAAGTCAATTTTCGTCCAAAAATGTCATCAGAATCTTAAAACATACCGATTACAGGGAACACTTTTTTAACTTATAGGACTCTGGGTTTTCCTGGAATAAACAACTCTTAACCTGCATGGTATTTTTCTAAGACTACTTACAGATAATATAATTTTTACCGTTCTTTGGCTCGCAGACTTAATCCCAGAACAAAAGATATTTCGTTTAAATGTTGTTCATAATCGAAATGGTTTATTGTTATTCGACTTTGTATTACGTTTTGGAAATCGGTTTGCTTTAATTAAATGTATGTGTTTGTTATAAAAAGTAACATATTAGCCTATAAGTATGCTGTCCCACTGCAGGGCAAAGGCCTACCTATATCGTATATTATTAAAACTGTTTGTTATATTAAAAATATTAATGATATGCCGAGAACATGTAAATTAGTTGCACTAAATCACCAGTTATGATCATTATCATTATATACAAAGTTGCTGAAGTAACTATTTGTGGCGTTTCCTAATCTTTATAGAAGAATTTTCATAAATAAGAAGTTTTATGGTATGTTGTTTGCATTAATATGTGTTTTTAGCTGCTACAGCAACTCCTCACATGTAATAGTGTTGTCTGTAATTAATTTGATATAATTGCAAGATATCTTCAAAGTATCATTGGCGTTAGGCTAGGGTTGTACCGTTTATTGAACTATTGATGTTTAGCATTGCGCTTATGAATGGTAGGAAACTCCGATTCGATCGTAACGTCCTGTTCGTTTTAGGGCCTCTGGTCCAAATTAGTATTGGGTCAGTCAACAACTGTATCATCAATATATATGACTGAAAATACTTTATAGTATCCATGCTTAACATTTTATAAATTAAAGATATTGAGACTACGTCACAATTTTCGATTATACCTATAGTGGCTTACTACTCGTAGATGCTACCCTGCTTCTAAAGCCATAGCACTCCCGTCAACATGAGGGAGTCGATGACGCCCGAAATCGGGCAAAGTTCAAATCACTCGACTAATGAAAACACAGCTCCAGACCTATCGAATTTCTAAATCGACAAAAGTCTAATATTTGATCATCCCTACGATCTCTCTCGATACCACCCTGCTCCTGCCAACATAGCACTCCCACATCCCAGTCGACATGGGGGGTCTTTATCGCCTGCAGCCGGGCAAAATACCTCTGATACGAACAGCTCAAGTGCCCTCCTAGATACCGTTGCTAGTGCAGCTTATCAAGCTCACTAATGTGTTTCGCCATTACAAGCCATATGCTTAACACGAATAAGAAATACATTTTCTTATGCTGACTGTACGTACAGTAACATTTTATTCGCGTGTGATGTTATAATGAGTTTTAGAACAGTGAAGCACATTTTTTTTGCATTTTCCGGATCAATTTTAAATCGACTAACACAGTGGCGCATTGTCTCAAATGCACCACGTTCATCAAGCTCGTTGCTCCAGATTATTAACGAACTGAACTTTTATAAATTGATTCAAGTCTAGATGCACTTGGAGACGCCTACAGCATTCATCATCTTGTTAAGTTAAACTACTGTGAAAGCCCTAGTTTGAAATTACTCGGTGACTCTCTTCTGAACTTACGATCGTAAAAAAACGCAGACGTGTTTGATTATATCGATGTATTTATTGAAAAAAAAAAGACATCATTGGATTTAAATCGTGAATTAGCAAAAGTACGCCGATATGTGCACGCGCCGGTCAATGAAACCCGCCACCTCACTGCGCCCCTCTACATTGTGTTCGTCATTCAACAGCGATTTTAGTCCATTACCGCAGTCTGTTGGCCAATCGCCTCCATATTGCACGCCTGGTCACTCCGTGCTCGATTCTCGTCCGAGCTCGTCCGTACCGAAATCACCGGCGAACGACATTACTCGTGAAGTCATTACTAACGGAAATCGTGAAGTTACAATTGTTATTAATACTAATGTTAATTGTGTAATAGGTCTTAATGTATTTGGCAAAACGGAAGACAAAGTGATTTAAGGTGTTGTTGAAAGGGCTCCCGAAAGTGATTTGGTCTTACAAGTGCTACGGCTTTGTAGTTAAACGGATGCGTCAGGATTAGGATTATTTTAAGTGTGAGGTGAGATGCCAAAATAAAAAACAAAGTGAACGCTGTAAAATTTAAAACGTTGCCATTGAAAGATCTGAAAGTGATTCAAATTGTCATAAGAGTGCAATTCTAAGCTTTGTTGATGAGTGTGTAGAAAAAAGGGTAAATCAGGATTCAGATTCCGTGAAAGTAAGTTAAGATGTCAAAATAAAAAGTTAACGTTTATACATCATGCAAGGGCAGATCCCGAAAGTGATTCTAACTCACACAAGTGTAACTTTGTAAAGGGGATACGAAGATAAGACGCTACCTCAGCAGGGTTTAAAGGATTCCCTAAGGAGGGGAGAGGTGGAACAGTGCGGAACGCTCAGCATGGCTCGCCTGGCGACCAGCGCTGCACAGTTTTGTCAGAGAATCCAGGAGCTGTACCCTCAGAAGTTCCAGCTCATAACTAAACAGGTGTGATTTAATTTTAGTGTCTAAATCTTTGTTATTAAGTTCAAAATCTATTGTAATTTGTCTATCGACATTTTCTTTGTTTATTGTTTACTCGTATTTATTTTGGTAAGGTTAAGGTTGTTATGAAAATATCCGACAGCCGATTTTTTTTCTCTTGTTTAACGATTACGTTTTTGTTTATTTCAAATCATTATCACTATTTTAGGATTGAGGGAAGTCGATTTCCGATTAGTCATGTATTATTTAGTTCTAGATAACATATTTGAAAGATATAATTTTGTCATATTATATTCATGAATCATGCATAAGTGATTACTTACTTTCAGCAACTTATTCCTAATTTTTGGTAAGGTATATGTGGACACTAAATAAGAGAATATATAAATGTATGCATAAAATAATAATAGAGAATGTATAGAAATTATTGTGTGATATATCTCAAGTATATTTTTATCATAACAGATTCTGACGCCTCAAACAAATATACGATTGCTATAGTCAATACTATCGCACTCTCAATTTGCTATTGTAAATTTATTAATCTAATCTGAAATGGCCGGAAAATTTGCAGGGTAATCTCTTTACAACTGCACATTCTATGTTTATTGTTTTAGCTTGAGGAGTCCTCTCATACAAACGCACCGACACCTAAAAACATACATTTGCGAAGGAGATAAAAAAAACCGTAAATGTTATTGTTGTGTCGTCTACAAGTAAGGGAGATAACGATTTTAGCTAATTAGTGTCTACGCGATATCGTTGTGTGTCAATAGGAATCAATGTTTAAGCTAATGTTGTTATCAGCTCTGTATATGGTGTAAGGGTTTCCAAACGTTAAGTTATTGAATATAGTATTGAAGTCTATTATACTTACTTATTCTGCTGACTCAGGATCCCAAACAGACCTAAGTATCGCTGGAAAGATGTCATCGAGACTGATCTGCGCGAGTTCCAGAATCAGAGTTTCCCTCCCTTTCACACGCGCTGTGCGCCTCTTTTGTTTGAATGTGACAGTATATTATCATTCGTTACGGGACGGTTTCATTATAAGCCTAGCCTAGGTAACTAGCAAGAAGTAGTGCGATTCCACCGAAAGTCAAACTTATGTCATTACTCGGAAGGGCATTCGTAGGTACTTATCGTATAATGTTTTTGGTTCATTATCCAAAAAACCAATTGAAGAAAATGTTATGTTATTCATCGTAGTACACATACAATCTTTAATCCAGATATCTTACTAATTCTATATCTCCAGCGAAGCTATTTTACATCGCGTGAAAATAGATAAAGGGTAATCTTACAAATTTGACTATGATAGCAGATGGAGATAAAACAATAGAAAAACATTTTGCAAAACATTCTTCACTGTCAACAACTGCTAAAGCTCTACGTCGCATTGTATTAAACTAGTGTGTTTTATGTGAACGGTGACAGACGACAAGCCAGACGGTTCCTGATGGAAAGCGATTGCCGCCGCCCATCGACACCTGAAACACCAGTAGAGTCACAAGTTCACTGTTTAACCCCCTTTCTCACCAATTGTACCTCCGGTACCCTCACACACTCGACGAAACACAGCGCAGGCGCTGCTTCAAGCCGGTCTTTTATGAGGCTGTGGTGTCACTCCGGCCGAGCCGGCCCATTTATGCCATAGCGTGACTCTCCCACGGTCAACATTAATCGTAGTATTTTTTACGGTTGCCAACCCTATGCTTAGTACTAATTAAGAGGGCATGCGCTATTTCTTTCCGTGATTTAAGCGCCATATACAAACTACTGCCAGTATTAGTTTAGTCTAATTACTGTCAATAGTAAACTCTGCATTATCATCGTTAACTTGATATTCAATGTTATTGAGGTTATTTCCTTCTTACATAGTGCATTGGTCTTTGGCTTGGTACTCAGGACGTTACAGATGGCGCTAGGTGTCAATTGCATCGCGCAAGTGTTATGTCTCTTCTGATTATCTACCTGTGAGATTGTCTATAGAAACTATCGCCTATTTATAAATAATAATTCAAGATATTATGAGTTTTGTTTATCACAGTGGAAAGTGAAGCAAATGATGAGATAAACTATATATTTGGCAGATGTTTAACATAAACTACGATATCTTTCATAGTTATGACTGCGTATATTACGGTTTTCCCGCTGTTACTGACCTATATTTAGGAAAAACGTAAATATGTTTTGTTATCTAACATTTTTAACACTACACCGTATAAGACTAGTAACGATGACATTCCTCTTAGTCGCTCAGGAATGTTTTAGGCTTGGTTTAGGTTGAATATATCGGTCTTATTATGAGTAATATCGATATTTTTAACTCAAGCCAGTAATAATCGATAATTATTATCGTTGATATTTGAAATCTCGGTATCAATAATAATCGATATTTTTGCCGGATATCGTGATCCATATTTTTTGTTACGTGTTTCTGTACGATTTATTCGGGTTCATCGTAGGGGGCAAGGGGTATCGCGCTATGCCATTGAAGCTGCAAATATATAGATATATCGGGCACGCAGCGCAGCTGTTTCATTGAAAGTTGCAAAGTATTAAAAAAATGCCAGACATTCTTTCGCAAAACGAGCTCTATTTGCATAGAAAAAATATGCACTGTCTGCGAGGTAACCAAATGTATCAAAATGTTTTATCGATATATTCTTTCATTTGCCTCCCTAGTACGTTTAAGCACATGTGTCAATATATCTGGATTTGCCTATCATATTCCTCACACAAAGATTAAACCACAGCATGATCCTTTTATTGGATACAGATACTAAAGTACCAGTTAAGAATGACAAGGCGATCTTTAGTGGATCTACTCTTCCAAATGTCAACGGGGATTACTTCTATCAAAACACGTGTGACGAAGTCAACTCAAGATTCTATATTTAAAAATTCTATAGCTACATTGGTACATCAATATCAGTCATACACGAGACATTTGTTGTTATGATTCGAGCACTCGGGTCGACCGTGTAAGGATAACCTGAATAAATAGGGGATTCACGGACGCATTAACCATGGACCGTACCTAGCCGTGGGAGAGCCACGCTTCGGCATGAATGGGCCGGCTCAACCGAAGTATCACGGCCTCGGAAGATCGGCGTGAGTCAGCGCCTGCGCTATGTTTCGTCGAGTCAGTGAGAGTACCGGAGTTCCAATTGGAGCGAAAGCTGGTTAAAGGTTGACAGCGTTGACAACTTGTGACTCTACTGGTATTGCAGGTATCTATAGGCAGCAGCAATAGCTTACCATCAGGTGATCCGACTGCTGGTCTGCTACCTATCCTAATATGGACTCCTTCAAACGAAGCGTGAAGAATCATCTCGCGGGCCAGTATGACAGTGCCAATAGATGTGATGCCGTGCCATCGCGTCCGTTGTAACTGCAACGTGGGCTCTCCTCTTGCTTTTCATCAGGCTGAGCTGAGCCAATATAAAAAAAAATATTACAAAAAAAAACAAGCAACATTTGCGAGTGTGAATTTGGTGCCGCCCCCGAAACCATGGCCCATCTTCTGACATGTCCTTTATGTCCGGACAGCTGCACATACGGTGAACTGCAGCCTACCGACAGCGCAGTCAGCGTGGCGGAGTATTGTCCTGGGATGATGCTGAAGATGATTCGTCCACGGGCGGTGACAAACTATCCCGTGATCCATCTGCTCATCTGCTATTTTTCACAAAAAATATTCGTAAATAGGTCTGATGTAATTACGTAATGTGATTGAAGTATTTTGATTTGTCATTGACAATGCGTCACCGTTACCCACAAAGTAATGCATAAATGATAAAAATAGAACAAATCTGATCAGATAATCGATTGTAAGATTATATAAATAATGATTGTTTAATGACAAAGTGCACCTGTCTTATCATTAAAATTGTGTACTATTTACCGTCATTAAGGTAGGTTAGCTAAATCAAAGGTTTTTTGATAACAGATATGAGTCAATGAAGTATTTAATCTTGAAATACTCACCTTTAAATTTTAGTATAGTAAGGTAGTAAGGAACTGTCAGTTTTGTCCTAAAACTGTGGCGGATCTCCAATTTTACGCCACATTTCAGGCTAAAAAAATCCTTACACTTACACCTGGCGTCTCTCCAGTTCTTCAGTTGCCCATAGGTCGAGATGTTATTAGATGGAATAACTATCTACCTATATGTCTAGAAAAAAAAAATAACATTTTTACTCCATTAGTTTTAGGAATAAACTGCCACCTTCATGAATATGACTTTACAACCCCAAAGTCAGTCAGATTCATTGGATCACAGGTATAAAATTACACAAGGGTGTATCTGTGAACATAGATGTCCCTTTAACCACTTCTTTTCATTTTGCGCAACCGAAAAAAATCGTATAAAAAGATGTTGTTCAATGGTTGGTAGAAGATGCTTAAAAAGACGTAAACGTTCACAGACACATACTATGTACAGTGGCGGACACATCAAGCTTTACAAAACTGTCAAATTTCTTCAATCGATTTCGAACTCAATGTGTAACAATATAAGTTTTATAATGGAATGAAGAAATTTGACAGTTTTGTAAAGCTTCATGTGTCCGCCGCTGTACATATATTATAGGTTTCCTCAGGACATGTAGACCATATTGTTATTTACAAATCCTTAAACCGTTGGATGTTGTTGTTATAGGTAATGTAACGATGTTTTCAAATACCCATGAGTCAGGTTTCGGAGAATCTCGTATATTATTAGGTCGTCGTTATGAGCTTCAAATAATTGTTTACAATTTTATATCTGTGGTTCATGTGCCCTATCGCGGAGGATACTCAATTATAATTAATTCTTATAGAATTCAGAATTATTCCACAATAATTGACGTGGATTTTTACTTATGAATTGTTATATTATAGTGGCACGATCTATTACTTTTATTTACGGGCTTTTCGCTTTCTTAATTTTTCTCATTTATCTGAGAATCTGGGTGTTCTAGTAGGTCCGACAGGAAATTACTAGTTTGAGACTAGACCCCCATGTGGCACATTCAATAATTATTTCTGTTGTATTTTGTTGTTGTAATAATTATTAACAAATTTTATTTTAAAGTAAAATAACGCATTATATACTCTTCGCGCTTTTAGTAACCAAGCCCGTGACTTTCCACATACCCTGTGGATGTTTTTACAACTGGACTACCAAACGTTCGACGAATTTTTGTGAAAGCTCGATTCGACTTGAGCTGACGATTGTCTCATCAATATATCTCATCTTAACTGGTAATTCCCAGTTGCGTCGAAAGTTGTCACTGTGGAGCCCTGGGTACGCTTAGACCATGATTCATGAGGTATATACCTACAATATCCAATGGAAATGTTACAAACACTTGACCACCAGTTTAGAGGAAACCGTATTTAATCATTGGTTGACCTTAGGAAAAAATAGTCTTCAGAGAATAAAACGCATTACTTTGACCGTGAGGGAAAGTTGACACGATATGACACTAGTACAGTGCAGTGCCAAGGGAATAAACGTTGCAAGTTAAATATAAGCTTCTGTGTAAATGACACATGCGCGTAGTCCCTGAAGAGTTAATCTTTCTAAACGAGGAAAATTTGAAGAAACGTCCACTTATTTTCATAGTAAACATTTTGTTTGATTAATAAATTTGCATTAAAATCTGCTGGTGCACGGTGATATTAGATCTCCATAATCACGATGAATACAAATAAGGAAAGAGGTTTGAATATTTATCACAAAAAAGAAATGGAAGGTCGGCGCTTGTTGATATTAAAGTGTTCGATGACCTTCGGGTTCGGGAGTGAATCATATTATCATGTCTCTTCCACACATGCTCCGTACATTCTGTCTCTGTGTCATCCCGAACCACGCCGAGATTACAGTAATCAATGTGTCTAAAAAGAAGCGGACAAGATAAGTCTTGTCCTTTTCATATGCGCTCATTTGTTGCGGGACGGTTTCCCTAATGTATCAAATTGTTTACTATATACTATATTTTCCCTAATGTATCAAATTGCATATTCCAACTTTGCCCGAAATATCACTTCTTTATTGTGGTAAGTACTCGCCGGTCGGCCACCAGATCCTAAAAGGCCGGCAACGCATCCGCACTCCTTTTCGTGTAGCTGATGTCCATGGGCGGCGGTGTTCACTTACCATTAGGTGATCCGCTTGCCCATTTGCCTTCCTATATCATAAAAAAAGATATCGCTAACATTATGTCGTACAGGCAGATCTTCGCGACTTGCGGAAAAACTTGAATAATCGGAACCAGTACCTACATTCTTATATCGGACAGAGCCCAAGACACGTCTAAATGTGACACTGAGCCGTCGAAGTAAGCACTGGTAGTTACTTATCAGAAACATAGTTCACCTGGTATATGAGGTACATATTACTCGTACTTATATCTTTACATCTTTGCCTACCCACGGATGATCCTAAGTAGTGTAATTCTTACCCGCGTGACATAAGGCTGGCTAATTTAAATATTTTTTTCTTCGTCCTGTTATACGCAACGCCCAACATCAATGATCTAATTGTGTTTGCCAGTCTCGCCGTTTTTGGATCCGGTGACTCAAATTTTGCTGCAGTTTGTCTGTTGTCTTAGTAAATATGGTCATGAGTTTAAATAGCTTGCACTAACTGGAATCCGTTAAGTTGTGTTAAGTTTCAATGTAAATGACGTTATGAAACATACTTATAATTAGTAACATACAAAGTGAAATATTTCAAATGCATTCCAATATCATTTGTCTTGATTGTTTAAAAGAGCGCCTTTTGGTAATATTTTACGTCTTTCTTCAGAGTAAGGGTAAAGTTGGTAGTGCATAGCATACCTTTTCCGTTCACATTCGCGAAATTGGTCAAATTCTTCACTTTTGGATACACAAATGTAATAATATACCTAGTTAACCCGCACATTTCGGATAATTTCACAAACAGTGTAACCTATGTATTTACATAATGATTATGAACTTCGATCGAGTTGGTTTATTTCGCCTGTCAAAGGGTTGCAAAAATCAGACGATAGTCGTTTCATTCTAATTTCATATTTATCAGAACCTGAATTATGGTCTAAGTTTCTTGGGCACCAAAGCAATGGCTTTGGTCGCAATAACTCTACGACGTATGAGAACATGCTCTTTGTTTGAACTCTGCTAAAAACGATCTGAAATAGCTTGAACTCAGTATCTCCGCTACGTCATTAAGTTGTATAAAAAGAACGCAGCTACATCCAACTGTACCAACATAGCGGCATTATGCGGCTAGCGGGGACAATGCAGTTAGCATGCGACATGTCTGCTGCACTCAACAGGCGAGGGCTCCGTTCACAATGAGCGACCATGATTTTACCAACTTCATCATTACCATCACCAACTTCACAATTATCATCTTCAACTTCATAATCGTCATCACCAACGTCATTATCATCATCACCGACTTCATCATCATCTTCACCAACTTCATCATCATCATCTTTATCATATTCTTCATGATGATGGTGCATGATGTATCAGGTGATCCCTCTTCATAACCAAAATCATTAGGTATAGGCCACCTTCTGTGATCACCATTCGCGTCAGTCCTTTGCGTAGAGTCCTTTAAACTGGACTTGAGAATCCATCTGCAGTCGCGCACATTACGCCACATTAATTTGAGCTGTAATGCGTTCTGACCCGCGCCGAATGATGTGAATCATTCCTATGAGAAGCCGCTGTGGCCTGTGGCAGGCTGATGGTGATGATCTAGAGGGGTTTCTTGTTTTTTCCTTGTGTTTTACCATTTTATTGGTTAACGTGATGATTAAGCCTAATCCCATCATAGTAGCGAGCGATGACTTGATTCCTATGATGGAGGCCTTTGCCCTGCAGTGGGACATTACATGCGGACATTTTACTTTATTGGTTTCTTCAGATATGTTTGTCCAATACTTAAGAGGAATATCGTCTTGCTAATCTTGCTGTATAAAAGATATTCAGGTCCATTAAATTTTATATATAATAACCCTAGTATCTCATTGCAAATATTGTCTCTGATCTATTTTCGTTCCTACCTGTCCATCAAGCGAGCATTGATATAAACTGTTCTAAATTTAGTTCATTCATACAATGTTGATCAAGTTACAGCCGAAAATAAATAAAGATATTTCTTATCATTCAGAGGAAAATTTAAGGCTGAAAATGCATGTCAAGTCTTGGAAGTTAATGACGTATGTTGCTGGAGGAGAGAACCAGACTTTAGGTGATTTTTAACATAAAACAGACGTACAGCGTGTTAGAGGAAGGGACACTACGATTCGGTTGTAAGAGTTATAACGACCGCTTCATTTTAGATACTTGGCTTATACGCTAATCTCGGCGTGGTGAGGCATGAAACATATTGTGTGATTGGCTACTTATAGTGGGAATTCTTCTTAGGTTTTTTTTTTATGTTGCGGCAGACAAGCGTTTACCTCGATCACACCTGATGTTAAGTGAAGATGAGGTCTAAGGTGGGCCATGCTTGCTCGTGAAATGCTACAAATCCGAAAAAAAATTTGTGTTTGTGTCATATGTGTTGTGGTATCCAAATTAATAAACGTATTTTCTTTCTTTCAAATGATAGTCTTTCAGTGTAACCCCGCGCCAAACTGTAGGAATAATCCAGTTTAACAATTTTGCAAAAAAACGGTGCCCCCATTGTGACCCTATGTTTGTCGCGCTCACGCTACGCACTACGGTCCCACACCCATAGTTATAGGATTCCATAGAACCGATGCCATTAGATCTATATGGAAAAAGAATTTCACGTCATTTGCACATGCACACATTACTAAGTACCGTTGTTTAACTGTCAATGCTGGTTTTTGCTGATTTGCAATTTTTCATCTGCAAAAAATAACGTGAGTAACGTGACGTAAATTAAGTCTGCAAAATTGCTTAAAAATGTACATCACGTTTATTTCCGTTTTATTAATAATAGTTAAATATTCTACTATTTACGTGGGAGAGCCACGCCTTACAGATAATATTCTTTTGTAGCAAAGGAAAATTATGACAAACTTATTATATTCTTTTTATTAATTTTCGTTTTTCTTTTTTCCAGGTAAGAATCCACTGCTCTTCAAACATGAGTTAATCATGGAATCATAATATGGACTGTATGTATATTGTAATTGATACCCGTAAAGTTCCTAAATTTAACAACTTCATTATTCTAACTTTTAGAAGTTAGAATAAAGTAGTTAGCTACTTTATTATTCTACTTTCAACATTAATCGTTCAAAGTCTTTAAAAATGTAAAAGAGTTTAAAAGACCGATATAATGATCGGGCCCCTTTAATAAATCACTTGATTGCTGTTAAAAAGGCTGAATTTAGTATGTAGGTACGTACATCCACACATCAAAGTATACAAAACTGTCAAACTTCTCCAATCGATTCTCATCAGATTTTGAACTTATGCAGTTATGATAAGGTTGAAAACCAATTAAATAAAAGATGTCTAGTTGCCTGTTTAAGGGTTAAGTAAAATATGTTTTGATACTCTGATACGAGGATTCAAACTATGTACGAGTATGTATGTTATTAGCCCTCACGATAAGAAGTCGATGTGACCACTCTCCTTACTTTCTGACAACTGGTACCATAGCCTGCTGTCAACAACACTTTAACCTAATGACGTACTTATCACGCTGTTTGCCGGTCTCTAATTGGTGTATTGATGTCTGTTTGGCCAAGTGCGGCTTTGTGCGGCGCGTGCGCCGGTCAACAGGCGTTGATAGGCGCACCTGGGTACACAGGCCGTTGTTGTTGAGCCCTGTCTGTGAAGCGATTGGCAACAAAAGCAGTAGTATTAGGAGTGGATAAATGCGCAGTTGTGGTTTGAATCCCGAAGTTCTGAATGTCGCTAAGATTGCTGAGATATCTCTCTCATAACGTTGAATTAGAAAGGGATAGTATGACTTTTTATGTGATAGGTGGCTGAAAAGTAGACGGATCATCTTATGGTATGCCGCCCATAGACTCCCGCAACACCAGCGGAGCCGCAAGTGCGCTGCCAAACTTTTCATCTCCCTTTAGGTACCTCCGATTGGGCCTTCAGTACCCTCACTCATTCGGTAAAACATGGCGCAGGCGTTACTTCACGCTGGTCTTCTGTGAGGCCAATGATGATGCTTGACCAGCCACTAAATTTATTATTATTTATTTAAAACACGAAACACTGGCACACAGCACCATCTATTAGATACATTTTGGAACTACTACAGAAGAAACCTAGTCCCGAAACAAAGTACTGGTACCTACTACATACAGCACATTCCTAAGAATGATTATTTGTACCGCGATCGCATCATCATGATGACCGTATCTTATTCATATAATTTGTCTTGTCAACTTAACAAATTACGTTTTTTCTACCAATGTGACGAGTTAATAATGCTATAAACCAATATTAAAGAAACGAATGATGCTATCCTATAAAAATATAAGATTTAACGATGTCTATAGAATGTATACCTTTATAGAAAAATGGTATATTCGTAAACCCTTTTAATACTTATTTGCAGAAAACATTCTTTAATATTTAATGACGACTTTAAGCTTTACTGCCTTTGAACATGTACCGATAATTTCGCTTTAACTGACATCAAGTGAGAACTGTTTGACGGTAATCAAGAAAGCACGGGTGTTGAGCGTTGTATCGTTCCATGAACACAGTTGCAAGTACGCCTAACGAAATTACAGGTTTCGAGACAATTAACTCCAAAGCTATTTGATTATTAACTCCTCGTTCATCTTCAGTGGGCGGGCCTCCACGTTTTTCTGTTGTTTTTTCTGCTTCATAAATCCAGTGCTACAGTTTTTCCTTCAGCAATTAAAACTATTTGTGTGTAATTGTATGTCTGATGTTGGCTTATTGTCTCTCTGTGGGAATCACCATAGCTTCATTGTACGGCCAGTTGGGACCCACACCTCGCCACCAGTGGTTGGCTCCACGGTACCACGCGAGTGTACACTGAATCTGCACCTTATTACAATAGTGATAAGAGTCAAATAGTTGGTGCTAGTGAAAGTTTTTTAAATAAATCGATAAGAGAACTAGTGAGTTCGCGTTGGAGGTAAATCAAGGTCGGTACGACGGGATTCTTAGTATATTTATTTTCTAGTTTTCTAATTGCAAAAAAAATAAGTTTAATACCTATGATACTTGAAGCAAACCTTCCTACTTGCGTACTGTAAATTATTGAAGTCAGAAAAAAAAGTTTGTCGCCTATGAAAATACCTAAGTTACAGTTGTTTGTTTGCAACTACTTACAAATAAGTATGTAGGTACTCAGGTGCTTTGTACATTCTGTAACTTTGTAAATGAACTGTCAAATTATAAAAACACATTTTAATTCAAAAATTAAAGCATTTACAAGAGACGGTAGCGCATACAGCTGGACAAATTATGTAAATCAACAAATACTTCAGAATATTGGCATAAAATAGATTTATCACGGATGAAAAGCCGTGTCGTTCATATAATCCATCGTTCAAAAGGAAATAATTTATTCTTAAAATATTTTTTTTCATTTTGTGGTGGTTATTTTGTATGTCAGTCAGTCTTCTATCATATAATGCAGGGAAGCAGCGTGAAACGCTAAAAGGTCACCATTAGGAATCACTCTTTTAAACGCTTGGAATTGTGTACTTATCTAAAGATTAAGTATATTATCTATAGTGCAATGCTTCTGTGTGTAGGCTTCTTCTCAACTCTAGGGTTCAGTGTGAATCCAGTAGCAAGTCCATCGTCAATAAAAAAGAAATGTCTCCACATTTTAACTTAAATCTTTTATATTTTTTCAATTGACACATACCTTAAAATCAAACACATTTAGCTCAGTGTCAATTGAAGAAACTTGACAGATTGTGTTAACCGAAGTTATGGTCGTCTGTACTTAGTACTTACAGCTCTACTTACACATCCATGTATTACCAAACTTACAAACTTTTACAATAGCTTCAAACCTTAAAATCAAGCATGTTTAGTTCAATATCAATTGAAAAAGAAATGCAGATTGTAACCTAGTGGCTGTTTTTGTTATCTTCTAAACTCTGTAGTTTGTTGGCGAGCAAATATTTTCTCTGAATAATTAGCCGGGCAGTAAAGAAAGGCTCTCTCAATGTTGGCTGACATCTGCACCGGCGTTACATAAGCGGAACAAAAAGAAAGCAGCGTGCCTTGTTCTACGAGGCGAGCCAACGTGCCTTGTAGCACCTTGTCTTATGTAACGTTATAATTGATACTTGTATGGATTGTATGGAGCCTTTTAATCGGGTAATGAAAATTATTTTGAAGTCTCAAAGTCCTGTAATTGAGATAACAATAAAATTTATGCAGATTTTTTTTCCACTTTGAAGTTTACTCTGTAGTGCGATTATAGTTTGCAAATATCAAGTTGAAACTAAACAGTGCTTGTCCATTAATCGCATGATGTTATGGGTAACTTTTATTCCGAATCTACCGCTCTACGAACAATTCTGCTGAGACCACTTTTAAAGAATGACTTCTAAGAAAATTGACCCCGTGACAACTCAATCAACATTTTGTAAAATTTCTTATGGGACTTACCAGTGTTTTCTTCTAGTCGAGCCAATGTGGTTATATTATACTTAAGTAACTTATCATACTTAATGGTCCGTGCCGTGAGTAACGCTCTCATCTTTGGATGTATGTATATTGCCTTTTCGGATATATAAGTAGAGGTTTAGAAATAATCTGACATTTCTAAACTTGCACTAAAAGTCCTGTAATCTTGATTTACGTCTGTCGTATATGATAGATACTTTACTTATCGAATGCTTAACAAATACTAAAATAGGTGATAAAATATGGGAGCCTAGATTACCTAATGTCAGTTGATTGATAAACTCGATCCCGTGAGTTATATCATTCATATTACATACATTATACATAACGTATGTACATTGTTGATAATAATCGTTTGTATTAATACATATATCCACTTTCTATGATTTTATGTATGTTGGTTCAGAGTCCAAATGAAATTCTTTCCAAGAAACCGACTTACTTAACTTACTCGCTAATGGTAGGTACTCGTAGCTATTTCCTGTTTGTTAGACGAACCACTTATAAATTCCATTGATTTTATCTTATCCATGTCAATTGTACAATTGACTTTATTATTAGTATTTGATAGTTTGGAATGTTCACATTAGTAGTATTATTTCAATTGTTGGTAGATATGCACCCTACTAAACCATACTTGATAATCAGTGCGAAGACGTTAGCAGGCTCGATAGATATAATCTCTAAGATTCCACAATTCCATACTGAAAGGTGCTGAAAGCGTTTGATAAAGTGTTCCCAACAGCGCTGTCATTAGTACATAGTTTTACAGCTATAGATATTTTCAATTCCGAATACTGTGGAGATCGAAAACAAAAAGTAGTATTTTACGTTCGACCCAATCTATGGTTTAATGGTTTGTTCAGGTTTGTGATCAACAATCCGCATTAGGCAAGCGTGGTGATTAAGCCTAATCCCATCATAGAAGCGATGACTTGATTTCTAATATGGAGGCTTTTGCTTGCAGTGGGTCAGTAAATAGGCTGATACCTACGTCTTTACTTTTTTACTTTAATATGGTTTTCAATTCCGAACATGCCAAAGAGCACTCTTTTGCGATTGGAGCTGTCATTGGCTGCGACACTATATTTGAAGGTCGGGCAACCATTTAGCGTACCTATGCATTTGAACTGCTTCATGGGTAAGATCTCTTTCTTATTCTGTAAAGTTCTATTGTCTATTTATCTATCTATCCGTTTAATCCTAGTACATGTTATTTTTAAGAACTATACGTACTTATGAGTAGCTAAATAAGTATTCAAAATGTGGTTATTGAGTACTTATTTATCGACTAAAGCAGACTCGTCACACTGCACTGCACTTACGCCAGTACTAGGCCTCGGTACCTCCGTTAATATTTTGTTGGCTTGTATTGATGTTGGTTTAATGGTACGCTATGTCCACAATGAGATGTTCCCACGCATTTGAATATTTTCAGACACGCCTTTTCACTATCATTATTCTATTATCTTAGTCTTGATTTACATTATGACTTTTAAATTACTATGTATGTACGAAAATAATAAATTATTTTCATTAAAGGAGATGGCTAAACATGTATAAATGTATATCATACTACCGAAGAGTTGGTGAAACCTTTTTTATGCCACACTAATATTTAGGTACCGGTAAAGGGAAAAAATCGTGAGAAAACCTGCACACTTCGGATAGTTTCTGAAACGTCATCATTAGCAACCCACGCTCGTCCACTGCTGGACATAGGTCTCCCCCAATGCACGCCACCGCTCCCGATTTTCGGCCACTCTCATCCAGCTCACTCCATTTGGATATTTTCGCTAAACGTAAACGTGTTAACCATGATTCAGTTGCGATCTGTGTTTATTGATTTCTTTGTAGAATTAGTTAATGCTCATGGCAAAAGCCAGGGTAATCTCGTAGCATACTGAGGCATTTCAAGTTTGAACACAACATAGAATTACTGTTTCAACGATGTCTTTTAAACGGCAATTGTATTAACAAAGCAAAACATCTATTCCAATGATTTTGTTGTGAATGTTGAACAAAAGTTATCGGGGCTACACGTAATCTATAGTAATTAACAGACAGAACAAAAAACCAAGTTCATTTAAGAGGAGTTCGCATTGAGTCCGAACGTGCGAAAGTTCTCAACGCTCGTGCACTCAGTAACAGCACTATCGTCTGCCATTATTTTTTGCACAATCGCATTGTAGTATCTTCTATACTATTTAGAAAGAGATAACTTCTAAAGACAACGACAACGCTTATAGGTAAACCGAAAACACGAAACGCTTGCGCGATGTAATTGGACACAGCGCCATCTATTGGTTCATTTCTGAATTACGGTCCCGAAGCGAAGTGAGGGCGGGCCACTAGTCACTGGATAAACAGAAATTTTATTTATGTAATTTTTTGATACCAACATCAACAAAAATAAGGTGATGCCAGCTGACACCCCACAATAACAATTTACGTACCTAATTTTTGTGTGCTTAATACCCTTTACTTGCCATTTTTGTTTTATTATTTCTTTGAACCTGTTTGTTTTTGTTTAAAATGATGGTAGACTCATTTCACACCGTAAAATTTTAGGCTTTTAATCCCGAAGCCCTCAGGTAACACAAATCTTTAGAATTAAATAAAGATAAATCAAAATAAGAATAGATAGATATAGATAGATATTCTTTATTGCACAGAAATAGAATACATGAGTGAAACAACAGCTAAAGACAGTACAATAAGGCGGTCTTAATAGGTACAGCTATTCCGTACATTATGAATTTCAAATGCCCATTGCCCATAATGGATCACTTTCGCCGCCATGGATAATTTTGCTGAACATTGATTAAACCTTAATTGTTACGAAAATAAAACATTTTGACCCTTATTTTAATATACATAAAGACTAGCCATAGTTAAGATAATGATCATTAAAGTTAAATTACGTTTCTGAGTGCGGCCAGTTAGTTATTTTTCTCCACCATTCGACACACGACAATCGCTATCGTAGTATCTTGCTCTAAATCTTCATTATTGTGATAAAAAGGCTTTGTTTGCAACCTCGACCTGCGCAGGAGCTCGTTAGATAAATCACGGAGAACTATAAATAGCAGGCGTAAAAATAACACGAGATAAGAGCAATGTAGCTGATTCAACTAGTTATTCATTTCTATTTTTATTTCACTACCAGGAAACCCTTATACGGACTTGTGGCTTATAATGGCTGTAGTACTCGTAATAGATCATAGATTAACAAATTGTAGGAAAACCGGGGTCGACGTATGCGCAGCTATAAGGTTGTAATGAAAACTGTAGTGAATGTTATAGTGATCATTGCTGATGACACTAAACAGCTTTCTCAATGAGACATGTCGTGTCAAAATTCTTTGAAATTTGATTAACTTAAAGTAAGATATTGAGTAATGAGTTGTGTCCGATCGAAAGTTCGGAGATTAGACCACTGGAAGAAACTGAAGCCAAGAACGAATATTCGGCCGGAAAACTAGTTTCGTTCGGACTCTAGTACTCGTATTAAATAATAAACAATAACACAACATCTCACATATTGACCTGACTCCATACTAAGTAGCTAAAGCACTTGTGTCAGACAACTTACAGAGGAATCACAAATATAATACTATACAATACATATATAACACCCAGAGTACCCAGACACTGAACAAACACAAGTGTTCATGTTTATCCAGGGTGGGGATGGAACCCACGACCTTTGGCGCATGAGGCAGGGTCACTACCAAATGCGCCATTCGGCCAGTAAATTTTATAAAGTTTTATTTGCGTGAATATCTCAGACCTGATTGCTCCTTTAAAATACAGACACAAACATACAATTAAGTCCAATATAACACTTATCGTCGCCACTTCTACAATGCTAGGTCATAAATTAACTGGTATCGTTTCGTGGCAAATTGTTAGCCGATAGCCGGCGCTTGTAGGGTTGCCAACTTTTTTACATGAAGTGGTCGTGGGTTCTGTTTCCACCCTGGACAAACACTTGTTTTTGTTCAGTGTCTGGGTATCCCTGTCATATAGGTATATGTATAGTTGACATCGATAAAATATCCGAAAGACCTATGGATTCCATCGATACGAACTTTCTGCGTGTAATTATTTTGTGATTTGGGCTATCGACCATACAAACCTAAAATTAAGCGTGAACGCGTTAAGTGTCGCCGCCTATAAATATATAAATTACTACTTAGTTGTAATGTCTATGTTTGATTCTATGAATGAGATTCCACGGTAACTGAGCTCACTAAAACTCCACGCCTTGAAGAGTTTACATCACTAGTTGATGAAATTTATACTTAAGAATTATAGATGCTATTCTCAAGCCAAACTTTTTTTACAAATTGTTTTTTGCAGGGGCCACCAAGATACAGGCTTAGCCTAGTTTGGGGCCCATCGACTTATGCTTATTTGAAATTTTGGCTGTAACTTTTCTTTAAAAACTAATAGAAAATGTAACTCAGCGCTTGTTAAATAAACGATTAGCTCGAAAGTTGTCTATTGGGACACCTACACTAAAATTATGTGAAAAAAGTTTTTCAAGGTGATTCATCCACGAGGTGCTTGTCCTTATTCCAACCTACAACAAAACAACGGATCAACAGTTTCTTTGCATAGGATTAGGGTCGGAGTGATGGCCACTTGTTTACATCGAAAAGTATGTCATTTGTATGGAAAAATCGGATAAACTTTTTTTTTTTTTTTTTATGTGATAGGTAGCAGACGAGCAGGTGGATCACCTGATGGTAAGCAATGCCGCCGCTCATGGACACCTGCAACACCAGTAGAGTTACAAGTGCGCTGCCAACCTTTTATCCCCTTCCCCCCCGTGTGGGCCAACAATGGTAGTGCATACACGAAAGCTTTTTACGGTGCGAGAACCACGCTTCGGCATGAATGTGCCGGCTCGACCGGAGTGAGACCGGCGTGAAGCAGCGCCTGTTTTCGTCGAGTGAGTGAGGGTACCGGAATCCCAAGTGGGGGAAAGGGGGTTAAAGTTTGACAGCGCACTTGTGACTTCTGGCGTGGCAGGTGTCAATGGGCTGCGGCAATCGCTTACCATCAGGTGATCCGTCTGCTCGTCTGCGTCCTATCACATAAAAACACTATAATAATCATTTGACTCATAAATGTTAATCATAATCCAAAGCGTGCTTGACGAATGACAAGACGAAATGTCTAAAAAGTGAACAAAATTATCAGTAATTCACATTCCATTGCGATAAATAACATTTTATCAATTTTATTTATGTTGGTATTGAAATACTAACATGTTTCTATATGAAAACATTTTCGATAAAACACAATGATTTTTTATGCTAAGGATAGTTATGTAAACATGTAATTTTATTGAATATATATGGTCTCCTGAATCCGATTCACTTTCGTTTTAATTCACGCAGACGAAGTATTTTCCAAATAGATCAAAATTTTACGAGTACTGAAACTAACGAGGTATTTGAGCTTTTAATCTTCATAATTGAATTTTCGTCCTTTTACTGTTAACATATTTGTGACTCGTTAACCGCTATAAGTAAATACTATCATGACCCATATTTCAACCTCTCTTTGAACACCTGGAGTGTATAGTGAATTCTGCTTCTGGCTGTACCTAGAAGTACTCGTTAAATTTCCAGCTAAATGCCGCATAGCAGATTTTCGAGGGTAATGTTTTCTCGCAATCACCGCATTATCTGGAATCAACGTTCGACATTTTTCTAGTTTTATCCAGAATCAGAATTTGCGTAACCAAATTATCGCAATAAGCTAAAAATACACCAAGCGTGGGCTCCCGGCTTATTGGAAGCGCCCACGCATCCTGGTATCACGGGTGATAAGTGATAAGCGTATATAATTATAACTATTACTGATCCTGTGTGATACTGATAGTATATGCGTACACTTGGAGGGCTCGGGGGACAGACAATGGCTTGGTGCTTTCCGTGGAAGGCGGGTACTAGAGCACCAATGTCGCACTTAAATAAAAAACAAACAGAGAGTGTATTGCTGTAAGCGCATAAGTAGTTCCTTTGGGCAATGTCTGCGACCTTAGATCTGCGGATCTCATTTCTGGCACGTCAAGGTGGACTGACGATCTAATTGAAAGTCGCGGGGGCTCATTGGATACGGGTGGCACAGGACCGATTTGTGTGGAGAACAGTAGGAGAGGCCTATGTCCAGCGGACTGGTCTACTCTCAATCGTTACAAGACGGTTCCGTATATACCTCCTGGTCTTAAATACTTTATGTATTTCCTTGTACTACAACAAGGTAACAATAACGAACTACGTACCTACAATAAATAGAGCACAAGTGAAAACCTTAGTTCCTGATAAGGACTATGTGTGTGATGTTGTCTTAATTTATTTAGGTAGAATTGTGTGAATCGCCCCTGATCTTTAAGTCTCAAATTCAGCGTTTATCGAACTGTCTAAAAGGCAAATCGTGTTCTAAGGACGGAAAAAGCAGAACCGTGACAAAAAATCGTCTGTTAGTAAGTCAGCTGTTATTGTAGTCAGTTATTCAGTCCTCGCTTGCTATACCCCTTGTAGTTAACCGGCCGCTGTAACTGTTTTCAGTTGAGGTCAGACTGCTCTTTGACCCACTAAGAGCATTTCGACCTACAATTTTGAGTAGGATGTGGCCGTTGACGTGAGGAAATGTCATCAAAGTAGAATATGTGCTCAATACGTCACAGATATCGAACTCTTATTGTTTAGTTTAGTAATTACATTGCAACAGAGTATCTGTCGTCGCTGAGCCGCGAACACCTCTCGAAGTGATAAGGTGATAAGTAGTCGTAGAATAAATTACAAGGTATCGCACGCCCACAGCTCACGCGCACCGCCCAGCGGCAGTTCTGTTGTAAGAACCGCGCATAACGCACGCGCTGAGCAAATCTGAGCTATCAATTCGAATTAGAATTGGACATTTTAAAGTGACTTTATTTTTTAATACTGTTTACTGTTTTCGGAACTCATTGTTTATGACCAGGATTTTTTTGTGAATTAGGACCGTTTAATTTTAATTTTTTTTGTGATTGGACTTTTTGTTTTTTTTTTGTGAATTAAGATAAGAGTGTAGTTTGGAACATAGCGTTTTGAGAAATGCCTGCCCAACCAGTCCTTGCATTCGGAAAGCTGATAGCGAAAATTTCAGCTATTGTAAGTATACATTTGCCTTTGTTGCTATGTTACTATTGTGTGCCTAATTGTATGGTGCGTGAAGCCAATGTTTCAGCACTTGTGTAAATAAACTGACAGACGTTTATGTGAGCATGTTCTGGATTCAGCAACAGTGGAAAATCACAGATTACACAGTTTTGTATTTTTCCGATGCCTAGAAAACTTTTGTTTAAAATCGTTTTAAAGTCAACTTATGACCTCTTTCATTTATTCAATTATGAAAATTATTTTCGTACTATTAAGAAAAACTTTTTTTATTGCTTAATATGAGGAGTTTCCTTTTTTGTGTTACAAAATCATTATTGTGTTTACTCTATTCCTAGTAATCTATATTTAAAAATGAATAATACGAATGAGCAATATATTATCCTTATTTTGTTGCAAGAATAATGATTCAAAGCAAGAATAAAAACTACGAGACCATCATTGAATGTATAAATTGTGTACTGTGTAAACGGGAAACAAATAAAAATAATCCCAAATCCAATATTTTTATCATAAATCCTTTGCTCAAAACACCAAATAATATATCATTGTTATATCTTTACAATAATTTCGTTGTTTTTGATAGTTTTCACTTTTATACTTCCTTGCTAATTATAATGTACCTACTGAAAACTGTATCTAACTTTGTTGCATAGACATGGTTAGTACTTACTTAGGTATAGATAAATAGAAGATATCGCAGGTGTCTGGAAAATTACATACATATATGCATATAGTATGTATATTAAATCTGAAACACGTTTTAGATTGCTAACCATCGATCAAAATTGTCAAATGAATGCGATATGTGGAATTTTATTTAATCGATTGTTTTTACTTCGTATTTATTTTGGCGCAAGACAAGGCTGTTTTCAGTTTGTTTACAATTTTCAATGTCGTTTTTAAATGATTTAATACTTTAGTAGGTAGTGTTTTACTAAGCAAGACAAGAATGTGCAAAGAATTTATTGCTCGCGGTCACCTTAACGATGTGACCTAACACATATTATAGGAAAATATTATAATCCATTACCTCAACTTTTTCTTAACTTATCTTTACGGAAATGGAGATACCTCGCATTCATTTACATTCAGGATGTTTCAGTTAACTAGCTAAACTGTTTTGCATGACATTCGTATAATCATTCTGAACAATTAAACATTCATGAAGCTTTCAGAGATGTAAGTAATGAACGGTTTATTTATTTATTTTGCCTTTTTTATCAACCATACAATGCAAAATATCTGTGCGATGTGTTTAACGTTTTTCTGATCGATGAGAAGTTAGTTGAATTCGATTTTATACATCCAATCGAATAGCCATCACATGGACGGCTATACGCACTTAAAAGGGATTTGGATTGGAACGTCTTCCTCGAATACAACAAAACATTATTATCTTGTTAAAAAATCCATTAAATACACATTAGATAGGATTAAAATATGGCGTATTTTCCCATTTAAAGGATTAAACTCAAAATTATCATGCTTCCGACTTCTTACGAATGTTATTGTGTGCGTTATCTTTACACAAAAACCAATGTTAACGAATGCCTACAACTATAAAACCTTGTCATAAGGTTCAAAATTCACTGGAGACACACCTCTTTTTTATCTAATTGAATAGAATAATCATTAATACCATGGAATAAGTTAGTCTATCTTAACTAACGTTAATGTTGAAGCCACGTACCTTTAGTTTGGTTAGAAAAATGTAATCATAAAATCGTTGGAAAGGAATTTACATGATTCTAAGGAAATAATGGACCGTGTAGCCGTGTAGCACCGGCGTCTCGCTTAACCGCAGTCTCATGTGTACCAAACTCAGATACCAGGACGTAACAGCCCGCACATACGATAAGAAAAAGCAAATGTAATAACGGTTAATTAATTTAGTTAATGATTAACCCTCGTTTGCTTGAGACAAATGAGTTGTCAGCGCCATTGATAAGAACCGGTCAGTTCACATTATCAGCTGGTTACTGACTCACTCGACGGATGTAGGGCTGGCTGTGAAGGACTCCTAAACTATGCTATTTTGCTGCTGTTATTCGAGCCAATTCTGGTGGCTTATAACGAAGATGTCCCGTAACGAATGAGAATATACCTGTCACATTCAAACAAAAGCGCGTACAGCGCGTGTGAAAGAGAGGGGAAGTCCGATTCGGTCGTAACGTCGACTTCAAATTAGACCCTCTGAATAGGACTGCTGGCCTCTGTAAGTACTATAGTAGCAGTAAAAGGTGGCGGTATCGGTTTGAAATCCTTTATTGGTTTTCTGAAATCAATGGGTTAATGCACTTCTTAATTAAAACACTCTGGGAGGATATTCCCTCCAAGTTATTGGTATAACGTGAGGTCTGGACCCTCCTTACTACTCCTCGCGGTACTGTATCTAAAATCCGAATGCGCCCCCGAGAGCGTGTCTGTTTATTTTTCAATGCATGACAGATTCCCATTATAAAATCAGCCATAAACGGCGGCCAGTATCAAAGGAGTTTACCATCGTTACAGTACCTATGGATGGTAAGCGGCCGTGAGATCCCAAATATAAGATTGACAGGCACAAAAGAACAGACAAAGTGTCCATTGATGTGTTTTAGGAGTTTAGCAATATATTTATCTTGTGAATTACAGCTTTAACGCATATAATTTTTGAATATTTGATTTTCGCGTCATAACCTTGTAACTGACGCCATATTGCTGTGCGAGGGTTTTCATGCGTTTTCTAAACAGTGCATCTTTATTTCCTATTTTTTAAAGAATTCAAAATTACTTTTCTATTTGAACTCAAAGTATTACTTGAAGTTAATAATACAAGCTTTTATCAAACAGTCCAGTCGCTATCTTTGCCTTCTTTTTAATACTAGTTTGGAATATAATGTAGTTTGCATAATGCATTCTGCTACCGGCAGAGCACCCTTGAAAAGTGAAATTGTTTTGCCTTCATCGAAGGAACGAGCCAAGACCGTGCTACGAGCGTGATAGATCTACATATTATAAAATAAACAATTATATAATCCGTCTGCGGTGAGGCTGGCGTGAGTGAAGACAACAAGCGGGCCACGCCGCGTGCGCATGTGTGAAGACTACGACTGAGAAGAAGTCCGTTTCGACTTCGAGACTTTATAATTTCCAAATTTTACCAATAGATGGCGCTGGCTGTCGATTGCATCGCTCATGAGTTTCGCTTTTTCGGTTTACCTAGTAAACCTTAAAGTTTATTATTCAATTAACCTCTTTATAAATAGTATTGATGATGATAAGTAAGATTAGCATCAAGTTCTGTATTGTGTTGTGCAATACAGAGTATCTATCTATCTATAAGTCCTTTACCTTCGAAAATGGGTGACTTGCAATAGAAAAATATTTATCTGAGTCTCCCCAAGGAATTACATAAAAAATCCTTATATTTAAATTGCCTCGCGTTTTGTCCCGTTTATATAAATTATTTGTATAATACGGATATCGTTACTCTAGAGTCGCAGCACTATCTTATACTGAAAGCAATTGAACATAGAAACACAGTTGAAGGTAACCGAGAGCTGAAACTGAATAATTAATCGGATCGATTTCATGTAATTAAGCATGTAAGTGTTTACAGGGGAATTACTTTTGACGTAAGAGATCGATCTAGATTAAAACGTAATGAGCGAAGGATAATAATGAGCACGTGCTTACATTAGCTTTAATTTCAATACATTTTCTATATTGTATGTATTATCAAAACATATGTACTACTGCTTTGAATGAAGAGTAGTGTCAAACTTTAACAAAGTGCGTGAAAGCGAGGCAATTTAGTTAAAATACTGTTGTTAAAGCTGATCGGTCACAGTAAAGATTTGCACTTGTTTCTTTTTTATTTCTATTATGATACTAAACTGTAAGGTAAGCTATTACTTATGCTAGAACTTGGCTGCACACGTTGCCGCGTGCCTAGATATTGGTTAGATTAATATGCACATATAATATCTAAATGTCTATTTAATAGCCGGAAATAATCATAAACCGACTTATCTATTAATTCGTGTTAACATCACCATCCCTAAAGACGTCTACTGCTGAATAGGCCTCCCCCATTGACTTGCACAAAGTCCAGCTACAGGTAAACTGCCAACCAGCGAGGTCTTGTGACTAGTACCATTCTTCATTATCTAAAGGAATGTAAACTTAAAACTTCAATATAACTCTTAAGTTCTCGGTATGGTCAACCATTTGAACTGACCACTCAACTTAGAGAGTGACACATTCCGTTCAAATTAATTAGTGTGTTGTATTCAGTTTCCTTTAAAAGCCGCGTGACATCAGCGCCATCCCCTCGTTACTTGCGCCCGCGCCGGTCGGCGTGACGAAACAGTGAAGTCACAGCGTACAACAACGCCTCAGCGTAACATGTTTTGTTGTGTCCTTGGTGAAACCATCTCCTTGTCACATGAAAGGAACGAAGTGGCTTGTGGGACTCTCACACTCTACAATACCCCTGGAGTGGCCTCTTTTATGTCCATGTGATACTCCACAGCTGAACGAGCCACTCCCTATTAGTGGACATTCTCATGTAGGTACTCCAAAGGCTTGGTTAATCGTCTTTTAGGGAAGTCATCACATCACGTCAACAGCCTGCTGCAGTCCATTGCTGTACATAAGCCTCTCCTAATGTTCGCCACTCCGATCGATTTTTCGTAACCCGCATCCAGCACTTGCCAGTCATCTTGCGCAGAGCGTCACTCCATCTGGCTTGAGGACGTCCTACATTATACTAGCGCGACGATGCGGCTTACGTAGCGACAGGCTGGGAATACCTACCTTAACAGACTGTATCACTACGTAATGATGTTAATCGTACGTCGTTCGGATTAATATCGCACAAGATATGAGTATCGTACTCGTAAATACCTTGATTTATCTTTGATTAAATACCAGTTATATCAGGAATTTCTAAGCGCTCGTCTTCGAGCTATTGCTATATTACATGTTTGCTCTGTTCTTTGCCTTTTCAAGTTTTTATATAGATGATGCTATCATTATCAGCCACACTTCACCTCGCAGTGTACTAAGTGTACTTATTTCTCCAAGTTGTGCTTATTCCTCTAAGTTGTCCTTAGAGAGAAGAGATTTAGATAATTTTTGATAGTCCCGTGTATCTCTTACACGGATATCTACTATCTAAAACCTTCCACGTATATCTACATAAGGTCTATTATCTAAAGAGAGCTATCTAATACCAAAGTTAGATTTGGTTTAAAACTGATGCTGTCCACTTTCATTTGTGACTTTTATAAAAGTGACAGCATAATTTTTAAAGCCATGACCAGCTTAAGGGAGACTGGGGTAAAAATGGGTGTAGGACCTTAAACCTTAAATTAGATGGTCATCAAACTTTTAATTTCTTCTGGAACGTTCTCTGTTTTGTGACTCCAAGGTGACAGCTAAACTCCACACTGTCCTTCTCTCCATTATGGCGGCGTCCCGCCGGAAACGTGCTGTTTGCGGTGCGCATACGCATTGTTATTGTGATTTCGCATCGACCCGACCAAAACCATCGGAGCCATGAATGGGAGCCAATTGTATGGCTTCCAAGTACCGAATTATTTTGGTCTTGCGATCGTTACAAATATAATGGTTAGTACTAGGGCTCATCAGTCGCGCTCTGGACTCCGCTGTGGGCGGACGTGTCGCGAAACATTTCCTCTATATTAATTAATTAATCAATTCAGAACACGTTGTTGGTCGTCTATAGAACAATTGTGCGATTAATTCGGTCTGATTAAACGGTTCGTTTCAATTGAAGAAATTGTGTGTTGACTCAAGGATACAGTTTCAGTTCAGTGGGTAGTTTGTGGTTTGTGTGAAATGAAGATGGTTGTATGGTATGTCACTGAGCAGTTAAGAGAACAGGTGATTATTTATCTTAGTACGTTACCTCATAATCTCAGGCTTAATCTGTGTGCTTTGATTAGCATTACTTTGACATTCAACTAGTTTCTTCGACTTTTCCATTTAAATAAATAAATGCGCCAGACCATCACACCAATCACCCTGATGCTCAAACTAGGGCAACCTTTGTACTATGAGTAGCAGATGACGATAATTACCTGGCAGCTTCAACCCAGAACACCCAGACTCAAGAAAACATAGAAAATTTAGTTTTATAAATTGACTTTACTATACTTTGGGCGAACACCTTAGCCACTGCAACATCGAGGCGGTCGATTGACATTTTCCAAAATCCTACATTTCGTTCTGTAACCATGATTTTCTTTTTCTAAAATTGATGGTACTAATGTCTAGTTAAGAGTATCCATTGACCATGATCGTAGAGCTGCCTGGTCTGATTGCATTGGACCAATTGCGGCGACCTCTGTTATTCTTGGAGGGGCCGGTGTATCCCGCACATCCAAGCTTATCGCGTTGTGTGCAAACAAATTACATCAAATAATGTATCCGCTATCGTATGTACGAGTTAACGCAATGCACTTTTGCTTAATTTTGCTATGATTTCAACGCGTATTCCTTTTGGAATGGTCGTCAGCGCATTTGCAACTCCTCTGGTGTTACAGGTGTCTATTTTTTTTCTTTTTATTCGATAGGGGGCAGACGAACAAACGGATCACCTGTTGGTAAGGGATTACCGCCGCCCATGGACACCCGAAGAGTCGCAAGTGCGCTGCCGACCGTTTCTTTTTTTTGTCTATGGGTGTATTCGCTTAACATAATGTGATCCGTCTGCTCATAAAGAAAATCAAAAGTTTTTTTCTTTGTTTCCTATTTTATTATTTAATGTATAAGTCAGGGTTGAGCTTTGTCATACGTTATAATAACAGGACAGTACCTACTTAACATGTTTTGTTATAAACGACCAAAACCTAATTTTCCAATCCAACATAATTTATTGACGTCAGAATACGAATTTCCCCAAAAACATGTCGTGGCGACCTTTCGCCGGTCTGTATCGTTAAGTTTTTCTGTCAAAAACGTTAGATTGGGACCAGAACAATGTATGTGAAGCCAGAACAAAACAATAAACACTATATTCGTTCAGGTTATTTATTTAGTTAGTTAATTACATATTTTGTTGTTAAAACCAACTCATACTGGTAATAAACAACTTTCACTCTCTTTCCATATATATTTCATCACGCCACTATGTTTGGCGCGGGGTTTTCCACGGCAAACACGCTGTCCGTCAGGCTTGCTCCTGACATGAGCAAATAACGACAACGCTCGCGTATCTCGTATCTCTTTCTGTTTGAACAAATCCGGCAGTAGGGATGTCAGCCAAATGGGGGAGACTGGGGAATGTTTCAACAATGCAAATCCCAAAAAAGTGATATTTGGGTGCAGCAGAACATGTCGCAATCTTATTTATGATACGCAATTTTGTTTAGAATGTAGGTACTCCTGAAACTTTGTTTGCATACATGTAAAATTCATTACTTCTAGAGTTGGGGAGACTGGGGTGGGAGCTGCCCCGGCCAAGCAATAATAATTGGCTAGAGAAGATTTTTACTGATTTAAATCTCGATTGAAATAGCTCAAAATCTTATTTAGTGTAATAGCATTCAATTAAAAGAAAGAATTGTTTTTAAATAGGTGCCAATCTATTTAGTGGTAGCCCTAGCTCAGAGTTTCAACAGTTTGTGTCGCTAACCATTATTTTGGGTCACCCGTCGGTGTGAGAGTAGTGGAGTGCGCGTGATTCGCGTTTTGTTTAATAGTTCATCATAATAATCTCAAGGACGTCTGTATGTTGTTTAAATACTAAAAAATCGTACCAAACGTTTCGAAACGCTATGATTTGGGAGTTTTCAAGAGAAGATTGAATAGACTGTTACTAGACAGACATGCTTCAGCCACATCATTACTTACCATCAGGTGATATTGCGCCCAAATGTTTGGCTATTCTAAAAAAAATGAATTCAATAGTATTTTTTTGTTTGTTTTTCGATGAGACCTTGACTAGTAAATAAAATACATGCGACAGACAACAATGCATAATGCAGCAATTTTTTGGTTCTTTGTTTTGTAAATTTATAATGCATTCTTTGTATTATTATTCCCCCATTGCCTCTAAAAAAACTGTTTTCTTTTGTAATTTTCCATTTTTTTATTCATTTCCATTCTATGTTATATTTGGCCAGAATAATAAATCAATTTACACTTGGAGATATGAATATAACGAGTCGTTTCCTTTCGTTTGTCAAGTTTCAGACATTTGCCTAAAATATCTTGACAGATGTAAATATTCGCGAATGGCGCCGATGTCCATATCAATGATAAGGCTGCCTAAAGATTAAATCAGTTATAGGCTTATATTAGTTAGGTGGGTTCTCAGAATTGGGAGAGAAATTATCTTTGTCTATAGACCAATATACTCTAAGTCAAGACAAGACCAATACCAGTAGCGCAGCGTAGTAAGTGGTAAGCTAGAGGCAGTCCTCGGGCGGCATTTTTAAGAGGGTTGCTCGTTTTTAGGCATTCACGCTGTATCTAGAATTCTAGATACAGATTTCTATGACCCTAGCTGCTTAAGCATAAGGCGATGGGTGAAGCACATGTCAAAATCCTAACGACAGCATTTTCAAACAGAGTTTTTAACAGGAAGCACTAAAGCTATCCCGTGAATAGCAGTTAGTGAATGCGGAGACTATAAGCAGATCATTAGGTGGACACATTAGGATCCATCCAGTAGTAGACCTACGACACTACTAAAAGTAAACATACTGTCAATAAACGAAACCTTCGTCAGTTATTCGAGTCAAGATGACGTGTTTATTAATGTTCGTATAGCTTTCGGTCTGAACGTTACTGTACCGAAATTCTTTCGACTGCAAATTTTACAATACCAACAATCGAAATGACATACCTACAAGTAGGTATTGTACTCGTACGTAACATAATAAAGGACCGTCTGAGTCGGTGATAGCATCTCGGTTTGTTCAATACGATTGTGTACACCCAGACCGAGTTTTTTGTCATCTTTCATACTTTATTTCAGAGGTTTTCCTTGTTAATTTACATTTGTTATTGTATAACTGCAAAGTGTAACCTACATGTACTGAGATTACTTTGTTACAATAAAATACAATGGCTTCTTGAGTTACCTCTTTAGTCTTTATGTTATTATGATCTTGGCGTTTATTTAGGTTAGGTTTAATTTAAGCTACTTATTTAGCTTATGATTTTGTGTGAATTTAATATTGTTTAAAGTGAGATCAGAACTAGCTAAGTTATGGCCTATATCGCCGAAATATTTAATCGGTTTTTTTTCAGTGTAATGAATTTTAATGTTACATAACATCTAATCTATGGGTAAATTGTGTAACGATACAAGGGTGTACCCGTCCTAATCGTAATAAATTAAAAAACACCTTTAATTAGCTTACAAATGTGTTTTAATAATCTTTAATTTCCTTTCTATTCAAATTTTATAATGACTCATTGAGGAAAGAGTAATTTACGATTTGTTTTTTGTTTTTTCTTTTCGATCGATAAATTACATAAATTGTAATTTCGTTTCCGACAGCGGAGATGTATTGTTGAAGGATTAAAAGTTGATTATGTATTACAAAAATATAAGGGTTTGCTTATTACCTCTTGAAGTTGGACGGAAATTGTGATTTATTATATGATTAGAACAGGACTGAACATTTCGCAAACTGGAAATTTCTCAAACTGAACATTCCGGGGCCACTTAGGAAACTTGACATTCTGAGAACATGACGTTTTGAAACAGTTTAGGTACATTTTGGGAATTTTACATTCTGGACCTTAATTTTTATATCAAACACGTAGAAAAAAATGCTCTATTTGTACTTCTTTCCATATGTCACTCTTCGCACACGATCAAGCTATTTGGTAGCTATGATTCTAGGTTACTAGATAGATTGTTTGTTATTAATGTGTGTGTCTGTTTGTCCTCAGAGCGAGCAGTCGTCGCCGTTCCGCCGCTGGACGACGGGCAGCGGGGCGGGCAGCTCCTACCGCCATCACGACCACAGGAACATGTACACCAAGGTATATATCAATCATCATCATCCTCATCATCTCCCAGCCAGACAGCCTCCCCAGTATCGGGCCTACCGCCTGGGATGGGACGTGAAGTAAGGTTCTCCAAACCGTACTCAGTACCGTCCCCACTCTGGCGAAGAGGGAGCGTCTGGTGTTTATTCGATATACCTCCGGCCGCCACCGGAGAAGACCCCGACAACACCTACCTGCCCCCCAGCAGGAGAAATCAAAATACATTAATTGTTAAGTTCAAAGGCGTTCCACACCTTCGATTCTTGCCCAAACTAGGAATGTTTGACGCAAGTTTGATTGCCATACCCCCGGCCATCGTCAGCTAGTACTCATAATAGGTACCAGGGAAATGCCCTAGACGTATGCTTTTCAGTGTGAATGTGTCTAGAACATTTTTATCTATTATATCTTTGACAATAGATGGAGATGGCACTGAGAGTCGATTACATCTCGCAAGTGTTTTGCGGTTTCCTTGTCGTTTTCTATAAATAATATGGAATTATTTATTATTACACAATTGATATAGCAATACTCATATAATTGCTGTAGCGATGACTTGATTTCTATGATGGAGGCCTTTCCCTGCAGTGGGACAGTATATAGGCTGATACTTTACTTGAATGTACTTTGTTATAGCAAATGAGCGAAGGCGCCGCGGCTGTGTCGAGCGGCGCGGGCGGCGGCGGCGTCGCGCGCTGGTCGCTGGGCCTGGAGCAGCTGCTGGCCGACCCTGCGGGCGCGGCGGCCTTCGCACACTTCCTGGACAAGGAGTTTGCTGCTGAGAACATTAGGTAAGTCACAATAAATGAAAACTATAGCAAAGAACTACCAAAAGAAAAATTAAATCAGAATAGGCTTCTTTCTTTCTTCTTCTTCTAATGTCCCCAAAAATGCTGGCAGCATGTCATGATGTTTGGGACGAATTGCTAACGATTTAATTGTTTTCGATTGTTATTGTTTTAAATTGAACTGCAAACACACCGGACCGAAGTGATACCACTGCCTCACAGAAAATCTCTACTGTGATGGGATCACCACGCTTGCCAAATGCGGTTGGGTAGTCACAAACCCGAGCAATGTTCAAAAAATTCAATATATACTTTTCGCTCTATCCAGGATATATTCCTCTAAAACAACTTAATTCCTCTTTCCCCAGGTTCTGGTGGTCGTGCGAACAGTACGCCTCCACCGAAGACTCGGCGAAGCGCGCGGCGATGGCGAGCGAGATCTGGCAGCGCCACCTCGCGGAGAAGGCGTCCGAGCCCGTGAACGTGGACGCGGCCGCGCGGCGCGCCACCGCCCTGCGGCTGTACCACGAGCCGGCGCCGCAGGACCTGTTCCAGCAGGTCAGTACAGCCGGACGTCACCGCCGGACACTCGGCGGCGAGGCCTAGCAGCGCCACCTGGCGGAGAAGACGTCAACGTGGCGTACAGACTGATGTCCAACTTCAGTATGAACCTTAGTCTTACAGAACGCATTGAGGTTGTTTGACAATGAAACCCGATTAGATCAAAATGAGGACCCGATTAGGTCGTGCTAAAATGTGTAGCCGTCAGTCAGATTTGCTGTCATGTCATGTTATGCAACTTCGGCCTGTCAGCTGCTCACGGTCGAAGGACCAACTTTTCGAATACCGGGCCTACCAGGGTGCGATATAGGTACTTCAATTTAACCCTGACACTTAAAATAAAACAGCAGATGAAAAATTGTGTTTATCACTTAACATCAGGTGATCCTACTAGTCTTCTGCCACCTATCGCTTAAAAAACAAAAAAAGATGCTTGAATAACTCTATCATCTGTTTTTTTTTTTATTTTGTCCACGCTAATGGATTTGACAAAACATTTGTTATTGTTGAATGTGATGTTAGTCACATAATAATACATAACAAATATTGACGCATCACTAAACACAAGAAAACAATGGACTTGTTATTAAAACTATTGTTGTACATTCAAACTTTTCAACAACACTTCTAAATATTAGAATGACACTCGAATCAACGGTAGATTACCTACAAATTTGACATTCATAAACGTTCCGTATGGGCTTAAATTGATTAAAACGGCCACGGCCTACGGCCTACACGGCCCTAAATCAGTGGCGATAGGTATAGGAAGTGGTGGGGATGACCCTAAATCGGCTCGTGTATATGCAAATCGGACCTTAAAATTGAAATCAGCCCTAACTCAAAAATCGGTTCGGGCGAGGTCACGATTGGACGATTATCGTCGTGGGGCTATAATATCGGCGTCAGTAATTCGGCGCGTGTGTAGCTAAATCGGAACGATTTTTGATGTTTCGATAGTGTCGGCGGCATCTCGGATCGATGTGCAGTCGTTTACGGGCTAAACAAGTAACGGCTAGTACTATATAAAAAAAGAATTCATGAATATTTGTCCCCCCCAGGCCCAGAAGCAGATCTTCAACGTGATGAAGTTCGACAGCTACCCGCGCTTCCTGCGCTCGGGCGTGCACGCGGAGTGCGCGCGCGCCGACCTGTGCGGGCTGCCCGCGCCCTACTGCCCGCAGGACGTCATCCACCCGCACGACACGCCCAATAAGGTCATTCAATTATATAAAGACTAGCTTTTTCCTCCCACTTCCCTAAAATAGGGGGCTAGAAAGGGGCAAAAAGTAGCCTATATTACTCTCCATCTTCTAATATCTCCACTTTAAAAATCACGTCAATTCGTCTCTCCATTCTCCATCTGCCGTGAAAGACACACATACAGACAGACAAACCTTCCCATTTATAATATTGGTATGTTTTTTATGTGGCAGACGAGAGGGATCACCAGTGGAATCAGCTCAGAACGCTAAATTATTTTTAGTTATTCGCTGAATGAGTGAATTATCATACTTATGGGCTTACAGCGTTACGGAAACAAATTTACTTCGCTGGCTCAGTGGCTCGAACACTCGCCTTTGAAACAAGAGATCTTGCCGACTATTGAAACAAAAACTAACGAGCACTATCTCTACCCTTTTCACATGCACTCTGCGTCTATTTTGTCTGCAACATGCTATAGTTCGATACGGGATAGTTTGTTTGTAATTCAAGGGGCGAAAATACTGCGGGATATAAAGTACGATATCTTGACATGAAAATCATAAAAACATTTTTTTTTATTTTTTACAGACAAGCCAATTAAAAAAGTCAGCGAGCAACGCGTCAGAGCGGCGACGCAGCGGCGGCGCGTCGCTGCTGCCGTGGAAGCTGCGCGCGCCCTCCCGCGACCGCGCGCCCGCGCCCGAGCCCGAGCCGCCCTCGCCGCCTCTCACTGACGTGAGTTACCATACATTACCATCTTACTTACATCTTACCATACATTACCTGACGACCCGGTTGGTTCAGTGGTAGTGAATGCTGCGTCTGGGCCAAGGGTTGCGGGTTCGATCCCCGCACAGTACAAACATTTGTGTGCATGAACATGTCTGTTTGTATTGGTCTGGGTGTTTTCTATGTATTATAAGTATGTATTTACAAAAGAAAAGTATTCTATGTATATATTTGTAATCCCACTGTTGGTTCTGATATCTGTAACACAGGTGCTTGAGCTACCTATCTCAGAGTCAGATCAATGTATGTGATGTAGTGAAATATTTATTTATTTATTACCATCAAAATCATTCCGACAACTTTCAGATTCTTAGCTGAATTTCTTAACAGAAAAACTCAGATACAAAATCTTCAAAAATTTTATTCGAAAGACTTTGATCAAACCTGGGACCCCAAGCGCAATCGAATCAAACGTTAAGCCGTTGTTCTTACGCCCGATCTCTCTTCGGTCGTATCAGATTGGTGTCCCATCGAAATATGAAGGTTAAAGAATAGAGAATAGAGAGTACACCTGTCCTGTGCTTGAGCACTTATACTTGAGGTCTATCATATACCCTGCGTACGTGGCTGATTGTTAAGATCGGTCGCTGTAGCCGAATTTCGGTTGGAGGATATCATAATTATTAGCATCTTTATACAATCATTATCACACTCCGTTAGCTAACAGTACAACTTTTCCATTCACCAACTGAGAAATTCCGATTGTTAAAATCTGGAAATAAAGTCATCAAAATAGCATACCAGATTACCTCATGTATTGTATTGTTAAGACAAATAATCTCCATATAAAATTAATACATCCGTATCGTATAATTAGCGACTGCGGACGCTAAAATAGTTCAGCTCTCAGTATTTGCTCGTTAAACATTTGCAGTAGAACTATAGTTATTTTCCGTAAGATTGTTGGATACAATGGCAAATGTTTATAAATATTTAACATTTCACAATAGGGAGAAATAACACGTAGTATTGATTTGGGCTGATGCAACTAATCTGTTTATGCCATTGCCGTTCATTGTTTAGACTTTTGCAAACATTTAGTAGTTTCTTTTTGGTTTTGGAAATGGCAACACCATCTTTTTTGGGAGGGTGAGTTTGAATATTTTCTAGCAATCATAAATAAGATTTACATTGTCAGCATTTGTTGAAATAAAACTAGTTACCTACTTTTTTGTTGTAAGTAATAACTTCGAATGAATACAATATTGCTTTTGTCATTAAAATCCAGAAATCATCTGGCTCGATGACAAATTGAGTAGTGACCCTACTTCATAATTTAACTTTGAAATATAGTCATGGCTCCAAGGGTCTAATTTGAACATCAACTGTACCCACATTAAAATAAATTGCCACAATATGCTGAAGCCACAGCAAAATCGAAAAGGTACACAAAAACAATTAGATAACGATGCTTCGCACACAGTCTAGTCACGACGCTGAGCCAACAATGACTCGCGAGATACGGTCGGGCTGCGAAGTGCAGTGCAAACGAAACCGATGCTCATGTGTATCAAGTACACGCATTTCTATTCAATAATATGGGTATTCCTATCTGTAATATTGGCTCAAAATAAAATGTTACTGTTTATTCGAGAATAATAACTTATATGTGAAGATAAGTTTTCACGACATAGGGAATCCTAGTGTGGAGTTCAGGAAGAAATCCTTTATGTATTGAATATCTTATACTCGTATAAAATCATGTATTTTTACCAAATGTAATTAGCAGTAACAAAATTTGTACCTACCTATATGTATCTGAACTGAAGAAATATAAAATTTTTGGTTGTTTGGTGACATTTTGCCATGTAGCATCAAAAATAAATAATCATTGTGTAATATAGTATCATTGTGTATTGCATTTTGAAAAATTCAATTTACTTTTATCTACGTCTGTAATGTTTTATTTTCTTTAAAAATATAATATTTTCGCCACAATCAGTGTAAATAGGTTGGCGGCGCTAGTTTCATTCGTATAGCCCCTTAATCAAGGATGTCCGTTGTTGCAGGTGGTAAAGTCGAACCAGTCGGCAGGGCAGTGGTCGCTGTGCCGCGTGGTGCTGCCGGACGGCGCCACGTCGGTGGTGAGCGTGGAGGCGAGCGTGCCCGTGCGCCGCGTGGTCGACAAGCTGCTCGCGCGACGCAACCTGCGCGCGCCTACATATGATGTGCTGCTTAAGGACATAGAACAGGTAGACTAGGCTGGAGATAAAATCCTATCCTATTATACTATTATAAAGGCGAAAGTTTTGTATGGATGTTTGTTACTCTTTCACGCCAAAACTACTCACGGATTTAAATGAAATTTTGTAACAGATAATCTAGACCCTGAAAAGGACATAGGCTACTTTTATTGCGAAAAGGGGGTTGAAAGGGGGGTAAAAAGTTACTTTTCCACGCGGACGAAGTCGCGGGCGGCCGCTAGTATAGTAGATATATACTAATAGCCATGATTGTAGTGTTAATCAAGGATGTCTGTTGTTGCAGGTGGTAAAGTCGAACCAGTCGGCGGGGCAGTGGTCGCTGTGCCGCGTGGTGCTGCCGGACGGCGCCACGTCGGTGGTGAGCGTGGAGGCGAGCGTGCCCGTGCGCCGCGTGGTCGACAAGCTGCTCGCGCGACGCAACCTGCGCGCGCCCACCTATGATGTGCTGCTTAAGGACATAGAACAGGTAGGATATAGGACTAGGCTCGAGATAAAAATATAAAATAAATGGGTATTTCTCATTTTTTTTTAAGAAAAAGTCACTTCCATGGAGGGCAACTTTCTTTCAATCCTTATAATTACGAATTTCGAAATATTGCGAGCTCGGCGAGTCCTTTTCCCATGACCGCTGATACCAATTTATTGAAATGCATCATCAATTGAGAACAGAAAAAATAGCCCTCCGTGGAAGTGACTCTTTCCAGAGAACGAGAAATACTCAATAAAATGTTTATTTAGTTCACTTACAGTCTTTATGAGCAAAACAAGATATTTACACGAAACTGGAATTCAAGACCAAAAAATTTACGACAGATACGTCACTGTCAAATCTGTTAAAGTCACTTGTGTCATTTTCAAATAACGTTTTCAGGTTTCGTTAACCTTTTTGGTATTCTTTTTCTTATTATGCAGACTAAACTGTTAAGTTTCCATACATTTTGCATCTGTATAATATGTAAGATAAAATGTTGTAGGTAGGTACCAAATGTTATTAACACCTGAAGTGTTACAAGCGCAATACCATTTTTGAAAACTAAAATAACGGATGATTAAGTTTTTATTCAAGCGTTTTGTATTTACGTGAAAGAAGTAGGTAAATATATTTTTTTAATTATAGAATCAAAATTACCAATAAATAAATTACATCAGCGAGTGTTTTTTTAAAAAAAAGGTATACTATGGTACGATAATTTTATTGCAGTAGCAACATTGTCGTAGTTTTTTTGGTCTTGAATTCCAGTTTTGGGTATAGTTGTGTTTAGTTTTACGTGAAGTAGCAAGTCTAACAGCGTGGCCTCTTCCAGGGCGAGTCCCCAACGGTGGACCTGTCCGCCCCGTCCACTGTGATCGGGGGCCGCGAGGTGGTGGTGGAGCGGCGCGCCGTGGTGCGCGTGGAGGTGGGCGGGCGCTGCGTGGCCGTGCGCTGCCGCCCCGCGCGCCGCCTGCGCCACGTGCTCCGCCCCGTGCTCGCGCGGTACGCGCCCGGGGCGGCCGCGCGCCTCGTGCTGCGCGACCACCGCCACGTACACCCAGACACGACCATGCAGGTATGTGGGGCGGTGGGGAGGCAGGCGCTGCCGCCCCGCGCGCCGCCTGCGCCACGTGCTCCGCCCCGTGCTCGCGCGGTACGCGCCCGGGGCGGCCGCGCGCCTCGTGCTGCGCGACCACCGCCACGTACACCCAGACACGACCATGCAGGTATGTGGGGCGGTGGGGAGGCAGGCGCTGCCGCCCCGCGCGCCGCCTGCGCCACGTGCTCCGCCCCGTGCTCGCGCGGTACGCGCCCGGGGCGGCCGCGCGCCTCGTGCTGCGCGACCACCGCCACGTACACCCAGACACGACCATGCAGGTATGTGGGGCGGTGGGGAGGCAGGCGCTGCCGCCCCGCGCGCCGCCTGCGCCACGTGCTCCGCCCCGTGCTCGCGCGGTACGCGCCCGGGGCGGCCGCGCGCCTCGTGCTGCGCGACCACCGCCACGTACACCCAGACACGACCATGCAGGTATGTGGGGCGGTGGGGAGGCAGGCGCTGCCGCCCCGCGCGCCGCCTGCGCCACGTGCTCCGCCCCGTGCTCGCGCGGTACGCGCCCGGGGCGGCCGCGCGCCTCGTGCTGCGCGACCACCGCCACGTACACCCAGACACGACCATGCAGGTATGGTGACGTCACCGGCCATTTAAGAAAGACTCTGGGACCAGGATCTGGGAAAAAAATTAAAGTCTTATATGACTTTATTTTTTTTTCTTTAAGAACCGCACATGTTTTCTCACGATGCGATGTAAGTGCACGATAAACATTTTTCGACTTTCCGTACAAAATAACCTAATCGCATAATCGACTTTGTATGAAACGTGAATTTTTTTATGACAATTTCCAAAGTCGTAGAACTGAATTAGGTACTATTTATGTTTTTTTTATATATTTTTTTTATATTGAGGACAATCAAAATTACCCTACTCCGCCTCATGGTAAGCGGCCGTGAGATCCAAAATATGAGATTGACAGACACAAAAGAACAGACATAGTGTTGAGTCTGTCACTCTCACCCTGAAGGCCTGCTGAGATATAGTTAGAATAAAACAAAACTTTTTTGTCCTTATCTAAATTACACATTCCCTTGTCCCCAGGAGCTAGACGGCGCGCGCCTCCAGATAGTGGAAGTGTCGGAGGGGGGCTCTCCCCCCCGCGCGGGGGCGGGTGCGACAGAGAGGGACGATGATGCCGACTCGCTCAGCGACCTGGCGCTGCGGCTGCAGGATGACCAGCAGGCGGATGCGCAGGTTGGTTACGAGTAAATAGTTAAGTGTTATAGAATTAGTATAGATCTTCTTAGGGGGTCGTTCATGATGTCCATTAAAATTCTAAAATTTTATTTTTTAAACTGCGTCCGAAAACGCTAGTGTGGGGTCATTCATAATGAGGGTTTTTGCAAACGTCAAAATGGAATCAATCCACTCGTTGTTGGACCGGACGCTCAAAGGACGCTAGTGTAATCGTTGGTTCTATAACGGTTGAAAAACGTGGCTTTACGCAATTATTGTAGAAATAACACAGATTTCTGTTGTCTTATCGTCTGCTGTTATAGATATCTGCAGCTGACATTCAAGCCATCTTTATGCTCCCCATCACCCATCACCCTCATTGACCACTTCTATTTTTAAATAATGTATACTCAAAACTGGAATTCAAGACCAAAAAATCTACGACAGATACGTCACTGTCAAATCTGTTAAAGTCACTTATGTCATTTTCAAGTGACGTTTTTAGGTTTCACCAACCTTTTTGGCATTATTTTTCTTATTATGCAGACTAAACTGTCAAGTTTCCATACATTGTTAAATTGTTGTGGGTAGATACCAAATGTTATTAACACCTGAAGTGTTACAAGCGCAATACCATCTTTGAAAACTAAAATTACGCATGGTTAAGTTTTTATTAAAGTGTCTTATATTTACGTGAAAAAAAGTAAATTAAATTATTTTTTAAAACTATAGAATCAAAATTACCAATAAATAAATTACATCAGCGAGAGTTTTTAAAAAAAGGGGTATACTATGGTACGATAACTTTATTGCAGTAGCAACATTGTAGATTTTTTGGTCGTGAATTCCAGTTTTGGGTATAGTTGTTAAATAAGTTTGACAATATTGTTTGTATTGCAGAGCACGGGCAGCGCCAGCGGGTCCAGCCGCGGCGGCGCCGGCCGCGTGTGGGCCGCGCTGCGCCCCGGCCCGCCGCTGCACCACCACCCGCCAGGTGAGGGAACGCGACAATACACTTACTGCGCTGGCTCAGCGATGTTATTTCTATTAAAATATTCAATAAACTGCCGGAAAAATTTAAGGACGAAGCCAGTGATAAAAAATTTGCCAAACTAGTAAAAGATTTGTTAATTAAAAAATGCTATTATAGCGTAACAGAATATTTAGCCGATAAAAACGTAATGAGTATACCCACTATTTAAACATCACTTACATTAATTATTTATTACATACCTTTACTGGCCATCTATTAGTTTAGTTTCATTATAATATCAACCTTTAAATTGCATAATTTCATAAATCTATAAGATACATATTTCATACATATATAATAATTCAAAGCTGAATAAACTATTATATTATTATATACCTACAAAACATACTTCGCATGCTTGCCTTCTTATAAATAAATAATAAAATGCTGTTCCCTCTCATATTGCAGTGCCCTTACAGGGTCTATAGTGGTTGCTTTATTGTATTTATTTACCATCTGTTTGTACACTATAGAAGCAATAAAGAATTGAGTATCCAAAGTGGCTCAGCGATCCAAAGTGGGTCTTGGCCTCCTTAGGACCGCAAAAAATGGCGAATTTTGACAACAATACACGATCATTTATTTTTATCAAACTTGCATCACATTATATTTTATTTACCACTTAAACTACCATTACAGGTTCCTTAACTTAATGCGATACCTCAGTTATCTTATGTATTATTTATAAAGAGATCGACAAACACTAGCGCGATGCGATCAATGCCCAGCGCCATCTATCGGTAAACAGTGGAACTATTGTCCCGAAACGAAGTGAGGGCGGGCCACCTTATAATACAAGAGTTGACAGTTTTTATTAATTGCAAATTGTATCATCTCGTTACAGACTTTCTAGAGAATCTCCGCGAAACTCAGCGCCAGCGGTTCCAGGGCAAGGAGCCCGCGCCCCCCGCCGCCCCCGCGCCCTCCCCGCCGCCCGCCGCCCCCGCCGCCCCGGCCTCCGCCCCGGCCCCCGCCCGCGTCCGCCCTCGCCGCCCCGCGCGCGCCGCCCCCGCTGCCGCCCAAGCCGCCCCAGCGCGCCGCCCCCACCCTGGTCTGAGGACGCGAGGAGCCTGGCCGGTCTGATCTAGAGATCTCGAACTCATAGTACGAATCTCTGTAGCACTGACACCCGTGGTCGAGGCCCCGGGAGTCCGCGATGCGCACGCGTCGAGGTGAAGTCGGGGTTCAATAGCACGTTTCGGAACGAATTATAGCGATTCTAGTTTCACTTTCAGTGATCGTCTTTAACTAATTTGTTAATCCGACCGCCACCCGTTAACCGGTTTAGTGATCAATCTATCACATAAAAAACATCGAGTGGTCTACAAAAAAAAGGTTGAGGACGTCATTTAGAAACTTTAATTCTGTATTATATGAAATGGACGAATAAAACAGATCTAAATAAAAAAAAAACAATAAATTGCTGTATCTGATTGAAATTAACGATAATATATAATGTACCTAAATGTAAATATTATAATTAAACAATATCATTTGACAACTTTTTGTACAAACATTTGCCATCCACACTATAAAATATATGAACTTTGTATATCATTCCAAACAAAATGTACATGTTTTATGATTTCTGTTTTGCACTGTATAGAGATATTATGTCAAGCGTTAAGTTGTAAATATGTTGTGATTAAATTTTGATGCCTTCCATAGCGAATAAGACTGCACTAACGTAACTTAATAGTAGGCGCCCTGTTCAGGTGGTATAGATAGATAAACAAATTGTAATATAAAATATATCTTGAGTTTGTAATCTCTCAACGAAGGGTCTACAACCATCCCGGGAGGAATGAAAATAACGAACCCAGACAAGAAAGACTTACTGTGCGTGGGAAAGGGATGGAGATAAGATTCGTTTGGTTGTATACCTTCAATAATTTATTTGAACAAATATCTTTGCTTAGTAATCTCCTTAACACCCAGTGACAGGTTTCTGCGACTGGTTGTATCTAAGCTTTGAAAATAATGTACGAGCTTTAAATCAATATTTAAAACTTCATTTCAATATCAAAATAATGATAAATCAATGCGACACTGTTTGTGTGTATACTGTAAAACTATAGTAAATTTAATAGAATTTTATTTATAAGCGATTTCTTTAGAAACATTTAGGAGTCATGACCAGTTTAACCTAATTCTAAACAGTCATCCTTTAAAAGCAATTTGTGCCTCTTAATGATATCGTTAAAGTTTTATATTGTTTAAAATAAAAGTCGTAAATCCCAGAATCTAAAACTGAACAGGCAAATGACTAACGCTTAAGTTATGAACTAACAGAGTTTAAACTGTAAGTCTAAGGTACTGATAGTTTAGCTAATTTATTGTTATACAGATGGAGAATGAAAAAGAAGTGTCTTCTCTGAAGTATTAAATATTGCAATAAAATTGATTTGGAAATTATTTTGATTTTTATTTACATCTCTTATGCCATACAAATGGAGCGAGCACCATCTTACGGTACATTGACATCGAGGTAACTCTTTATTTTTTGAAGCGAAATGTTGCTCAGAGGTACTTGGAATTGTTGATAAAAAAAAGTAAACTGTGATGTGAATGCACCGTCACTATTAACAAATAGTGCTTCCTCCGAAGAACAAAGTCAGATCTCCTATATTAAATATATTGCAAATCGGTCTTTATTCTTTGGAGCAGAAAGTCCGATCTCCTATATTAAACATATTGCAAATCGGACTTTATTCTTTGGAGCAGAAAGTCCGACCTACTATATTAAACATACTGCAAATCGTAGGTACTTTATTCTTTGGAGCAGCCGACAGGTACTTATAGTACGATTACAATCAGGTCTCTCAGTGACACTGACAGGGGGGCGTGGTACAACTTGTATGGAAAACAGCAGTCCCAACTTTTGCCATTACAAAAAAAAGTCATATTGTTAACAAATCTTTATTCATCTACATTAAATACACTACAGTATCCTAAGCTCACTTGTCGGCTATCGCCGGAGCGTCCTTCGCCTCCGCGACAGCCGGGGCCTTCGCGGGCTCCGGCTCGGGCTCGGGCCGCACCCGCGTGAGCTGCGACGGGTCCTTCGGCGGCATCCAGTCGGGGATGATCTTATCATGGATCCGCCACGTGCCGTACAAGTTGGAGAGATGTTTCTCGAAGACCACGTACTCCAGCACGTCTTTGGCCAGGATCTCGCTGCCGTGGAGGAGGCGCCCGAAGCGGTCGTAGACGGCCAGCTGCTGCCGCGTGTGGAAGCGGACTGTGAGCTGGAAAAGAGAACTGGAATTGGTGCATTGTGGTTTGTTGCGGTAGACTTCATAGCGATGATACAAGGCCAATCATATAGTTAATGTCCAGTCTGCTCTCGCTAATTTTGCTAAATGAAATAGTGACTAGCACTATCAGTGCCTGATGGCATATTTTGGATCATTGAAGTAAAGCTTACTTATTTGCTTACCATCAGGTTTAATCGGCAATTGCTTACTATCAGCTGAACCGTGAAAAAAGAAAATAAAGCCATTATCAGGGTGGTTTCATGCCAAAGTAAGAATTTAATTATTTATAATATTCTTGATTATTTATATAAATTTCGTGTGAGAAGTGGATAAGAAATCCTTTTATTTTGAGTAGAACTAACCTGCCCATAAATGTTTTCTTTGCTAACAACATCCGTGCACCGCGCATGAACTACTCTCGGTGGCTCCAAGGACTCCAAAAACTTCCATCTTATGGTTTTACAGTGCGCATTATGCCTAAATTCTGGGTATGCTTTCTCTGTCACATACAACCTTAGTGCATGTCTGTCACCATTGGCCAAACTCTCATGAGCTTTAATGTAAACATCCTGGGCTATCGGAGGAAAATCTTTGGCCTGAAAATCCTCATCAAAGGATTTTATTTTGCGGATAGCCAGCATGGATTTAGATTTTTTTTCGAGAAGTTCCACTGTTTGTTTTGCTCGTGTTGCTGAGACTATTGACGCTTTGCCGTCTCCCTCTGGGGGTACGTATGGCTCAAAAACTCCACCTGAAGTAAACATAGCAAAATATTTTAAGCAGTTTAATTTAGGCTTTTCATATTCCCCCATCATTCATACAAACATTTGCTACTAATATGATTAATCTAGTAATAATAATAAATATATATTCAAAATAGTAATTTTTTTTTAATAAACAACACAGGAATGGCAATAACTTAAATATTTATTTTATAGGTAATTAACTTTATTTTGGTCTTAAAAAGTGACTATGACCAAAAGATCAGGTCACCAAAACTTCACTGTTGACTTGTAAACTGAACCTATGTGAAAAGTGGTAAGTAAAAGTTTATTTACCTGTAGCTGAAATATAAAATGGGCGCTCCATCCAAGGCCTGGGCGGCAGTACCCCCCGCTCCTTCATCTTTTGTCTCAGTTTTTCCCGAGGCATGCTTTCAAAGTCCTCATTGAAATCAGGCAGTTTGACCCTCAGCACCTTGCCTTTTCTCAGCTTTTTGAATTTGGGATCAAAATGCTTATTGATTGTTGTCCGGGACGCCTGCGTGTACACCGCCGCAGGGACTAGGCGTAAGCTGCTCATCTGGACAGAAAAATTATATTCTAAAGTTCTACACTATTTGTTATGTTCATAAGAAATGCTCCTACCAATCCAGAGGTCCTGGGTTTGATATCCCATGATACGTATTTTTTGAGAATGACCTGACTATTTGGTAATAAGAGTATCTAAACCAGTGCTCTTCATGTTTGGTACCTAATAAAGTAAGAAGCGAAGATTTGATAAAAGGCTAATTATTGTACATAATATTATGATGGTTAGATTTGCCAACAGCTCTAAACGTGTATCCACATTCAAAATAAAGTTATTCTATTCTATTTTATAGTTGTGAGCAGGGACAAAATACAAATATTCTCATCTACAAAACCAGTACCTTTGACAATATGAAGTCGCCATGGTTCTTGTGCACAGACAAATATTAAAGTTAAGGTCGAAAAATCCTCAACAACGTGTATTCATAATATTGTTTTGATAAGATATTTTGAATTAAAATTGAGATAGTTTTTAACCTAAAAATCAAATTACAGCTGGAACAGCTGTCAAATCAGCCTTAGCAGTGTTGCCAACAGTTAAACTAGCTTTCCACCAGATTCAACTTTTAAAACCACCAGAAAACCACTAAAAAAAAATTTTAAATTACTGAAAATCGCTAAATTTTGCACTAAAAAAAATTGGTTTTACGAAATTAAATAAATATATAGGTTATTAGTTTACTTTAATAATACGTTATAAAAATTAACAATCTGCTAATCAACATACCATTTGTAGGTAAATTAACATTAGTAGGTAAATCAACATACAAGTTATTCAACAACAGCAGCTAAAGCGCCACCTTTAAATTAGCTAGACAGACATACATAAGTATGTCAACAGAGACGACGAAATCAGTGATACTATCATATGCAATAACTATGTCACTACCGGGCTTCCGTAATTTTTAGTAATTGAAATTGAATTCTACTAAACCACTAGAAAAATCCACCAGCCACTAAAAGCAATATTTCCCCACTAAATGGGATGTTAAAACCACCACTTTTAGTGGAAAATCCACTAAGTTGGCAACACTGAGCCTTAGGTAGGGAAGCATGTTCTTGTGCATTATTTCATTTATACGAAATATGTTTTTTTCAGATAAAATAGTATTCATACTTATTTTTGTATTTTGTATTAACATATTTTTTCAATTCAATATTAGGGAAAAACTTGTGTAAATAATAAGTAAATATTTGTAACAATGTTTATAGTGAATTAAAACTTTTTTTGACATTGAGATAATGTCATCGTTTAGGTGAAATGGAACACAATGAAGTGTCTATGGTGTTTTGTTTTTTCTGCCATTTTTAGTCAAATAATTACCATTCAAATTGTGATTTTTACAAAGTATTACAAAATTCATCAAATTTATTGTGTCGTGTTTTAAAATATTTATATTTATTTTCAAGTAGAGATCTTTCAATTTTATGAGTTTTTGTAAAATTATTTATGTTTTACTTTATGCGCAGTATCAGTCGTTTATAAGAATCGTATCATCTAATAACTGTTTCAGTTATTAATTTCGCTGTAGTTTTTCATATAAATCAGAAGAAATCATCCTAAAATATTGCCCAACAAGTCAAACACAATTTTTTCTCTGACCAAGATTTGAATCGATCATCGTGCCTGCACCGGACTTCCGGCGACTCCATACACGTTGTCTCTAGCCCAAGGGAATAGAGATCGACGCAGCGTTTCTTTCTTTTCTGAACAGGCGCAGTCCAAGTGAACTCGCAAAAGGAGTAAAAGGCTCCTACATAACCTGTCACTACGTAAGTACAGTGCACACATAGATAGTAGATTGCGCAGCGCATTGGGAGTTTCACGTCGTCGGACATTTGTATTTTGTGCTCCTAGCTGACTCATAGTGGTTAGCGAATCGCGACTGTTTCGCGAGGGATAATCCTTGTAATTTCGGCGGGTCCATCACCTCTGCAGTAAGTAGAGCGCGGCGGCGTCGCCCCCGGTCGGGGGCGAAGGGCCGAGCGCGCTGCGTGGCGCAGAGCGGGCGATGACCTTAGTCTAACGGGCACCACCTTTCTTGTTACGGTAGCATTATCCTAATTGCCACGTGTTTTCTGTTTCAGCAATATATTGTATGAGTCAGAAGGTAGAAAAACCAGTATTATCGGGTCAACGGATCAAGACCAGAAAAAGAGGTAAGTTTTCCATTCATTTCCGCGTGTAATTTCCGTGATTTTCTTTGGTAATTTGCTTGTAAACAGGTAAACAGCGTCGAGACGCCTTGGCCATCGTTACTATGTGGCATTTTCCCTTTGAGAAGTGATGCCAGTAAAGTAGGTCATGTACATAACATTACATTGGCAGTAATTCCATCTAATGCAAAGAGAGTCACATACTTAATTACTTAGTAGCATTGAGGTTTGCCCTTATTAATTCAGAAACTGATAAGTAATGTCTTTGTACAATACTTAGCTGTCATAGTTTAAAATCTTTAATTTAATGGTATGTACCTACCTACACCATGAGGTTATTTCACCATTATTGTGATTAGTTTGATCATTCTAAAGCCAGATGACTTTGACTTTGTTTTCCTTAAAATGACAGTTGCTTTGTTAATAAAGCTGGTGTTGAACTCTTAATGACTCACATGGTTGAGTCACAAGACTTGAAAACAAGGAAGACAAAAATATAGTCCGGATTTATTTGTTTAATTTTATACATACATAATTAATGTTGATTTATTCAATTACCTAAGTTTATATTTTTGCAGACTGGTAATCTTTGCACATAACATTCCTGAAAATGCTTCTCGTAATAAGTCCATGTGCCAACACGTAAACCATAAATAACCTAAAATATGTTTCTCATAAATATCAATATCCCAAAGACATCAACACTAACAAAGCATTGTCAATACAATGCAATGCCTCGTGATGAAATCATTACTCAATATCTGAATTTATGTTGTTTATGAAGTATGTTATACTTGACCATCATTAATCAAACATTACCTACATCTTAATTTTTTTTTCTATAATTTGAACATCTCATTAACACAAAGAGATAAAACTGAACAGCAACAAAACATTGTATTGCATGCAATATGATGAAATAGTTGTTTATATCTACTGTTTGTTGTGTTTATTAATACGTCACTACACCTAGAATACTACAAGTACGTGATCAATCATAACATATCTTATGATATAGAGCTAGGTACCTGGATATGATACAGATTCGATAGTCATCAATTAATTAAGATAATTAACAACAGTATGGTAATGAGCAGTGTTAACCATTATGTCTGAAAATATTGAGAACCCTCAAATCAACAATATTTTTAGTACATCACCACCAATCACATTTTTTATTTATTTCAATAGTTTTCCTTCTAAATCTGTTGAAAATGTGGTGTACACCAATATCATTATTCACACACCACAAACAAAACACTTATAAAAGTGACAGCTGTAACCAATACTAACTTTAGACCAATTTTGTAATAAGGGGGTTTGAGCTCCTTATTTATAATACTTAAGCATTGATTTATCAATCATAGATAAAGCATCTTTACACAGAAAGTGCCTAGTAAAATGCAAATTTCTACTAAGTCATTTGTGATAAACAATTTTCACTAGTCACCCTTGCCTTTAAAAAGGGTTAGGTTATTTCCTAATACATAAACCGTCCGATGACAAGTTACTAATTATGTTAATTCCATATTACCCATTAGGATGATGGAATTTAATGCTTAAAATCGGTAATGTTACTTAATTTTGCAAATTATCACCAAATGGCTGTGGTTGTTCAAGTCAAAGCTAATTTAGAGTGTACAAGATAGTTTTCTCCATAATTATATATATTTGCAACTTTGTTAACACCAAGTAAGTTCATCACATTATTTAGAATGTTTCAATGCAATTTGCAATTTTCAAAAATTTGCTTACCTACTCTTAAAATTTATAGTAAGTACAACAGAACTGATGAAGCGTCATCTAGTATAATGAGGTAAAAGGACTTGAAATCTTTTATTTACTAAGTCTTTTGTATCACATCCTGTTTTCTTTGTTCTTTCAATGCCCTTCCCCCTAACAAAAACCTAACTTTTCTCGTTTTAGGGTTTAAAATATTCAGGTTTTGAACAATATTCTTTTGGACTTGGTTATACCCAATTAGCCGAAAACAGCATCTGCTTTTGGCCATCTGTTCAATTATGTGTGTGACTTACAGGATTTTGTAATTCTGGTCTAGCTACAGGGCTACTATACTGTATGTATGTACAGTCATGTGAACTAATAGGTATAGAACCTCATTCAAATATGAACCTTAGAGTCCTGGCATAAGAGTCGAGGTGTTTAAATTTTATTGCAGGCGACTGTACTGCGTATTTATGTATTTACTTGAAAGGTTTCCTTGGTTAATCGAACATACCCTAGCTAGACCATTACATATGTTTAAAAAAAATCAAAAAACAGATTGACTTTTTATTTTATGATTTTTTATGGGGCGCGACAGGATATGCTTCTGAGTGTATTTCTTTTAAAGTTCCTATCTCGTTTCTTGGCATTGTATCTAACTTACTAGTGGCCCGCCCTCACTTCGCTTCGGGAACGTAATTCAGAAATGAACCAATAGATGGCGCTGTGCTCAATTACATCGCGCAAGCGTTTCGTGTTTTCGGTTTACCTATAGCCTTGTCGTTGTCTGTAGAAGTTATCTCTTTAAAAATAGTTTAGATTTACCTCCGCTTTTGCAAACTAATGTGCAAGGGAATTATGATACAGCCGCTAAATGAGTTAGCGAGTTGTCATAAAACACTATCAGGTCTCGTTATCAGTTCGCGGGGAGGTGCTAAACGCTCAATGTCAGGTGACAGAACTGAAAACACTATGATTTGGTATAATAACTTTGATCGTGAAAGAAATATAGAATGCCTATGGAATTTCCCATAGGAATGTATGTAAACATCTTCGTCATATGATTGTCATTTACTTTTAAATTTTAGTCATTTTAATCCCGAAGCCCTCATAATAGGTAGTATGAATAAAGCCCCTTTAGTATGTTAGATCATCAAAATAAGCAAAATAAAAATGAGCTTGACATTTTTTATAATAATAATAATATAATAATAGTCCACATCAGAGCATAAAGGTAAACCGATAACACGAAACACATGCGCAATATAATAGACTCCCAGCGTCATCTGTTGGTAGACAGTGGAACTAGTTTCCCGAAGCGAAGTCAGGGCGAGCCAGTAGTCAAGAGTATATAAAATGGTTTTATTATAATCCCTATAAGTGAATTAGTTATAACCAGTTGGATTAATTAGTGAATATTTTCCTTAAAACTTAAAGTATTTTGCTCTTTAATAGGTACAGAATGTATTACGAGGAACTGGTTTGAGAAACCTTATGTTGTTTTGTACAGTTTCGCTAACAAGAATAGAATAATGGTTACATAATTTATGGTGATAATACAATAGGGAGTTGAACGGTAGTTAATCTTCAAGAGTGCCTACTTCTAGGCTTATGTTCTCTAAATAATAGACCACAAGTTACGTTATAAAGATATCTAATCTTTTTATCTTTTCGTATTCGTGCACTCTTAATTAAATTAAAATCGTGATTTCATACAATCGTCCGATGGTAGTTCAGTAGATTGTACTAGTGGTCCGCCCTCACGTTTCAAAACAATATTTCCACTCTGGAGTAATAGATGGCGTTGAAGATTGATTATATCGTGCTAGGGTTCTTATATTATAAGATGTGTCTATGACTACAGAATGTATCTCTTTATAAATAAGAGTAGTATTAGATTGCCGTTTACTAAATCCATTGCCCGCCTTTTTACAGTTTAGTGGATAATAACTATGTAACTGATTACCTAACATATATCATCGAATTGAGAAAGCACCTGATTATACAAAACCTACATTCAAATATTTCAATGAATAGGCCTTGTGCGAGTAAATAGATATAAATTGATCTGTTATTACAGTTTCATACAGCAAATGAGCTGAGTAATACCATGTAAGTGGAATAAATACATTCATAGGACTCAAGGTTCCGACACGAAGCGTATGTGGTTGACCTAATAGCGCCTATCCATGTACGTACAGCCACACATCAAAGTATACAGAACTGCCAAATTTCTTCAATCGACTGTCATCTCACTGTCATGTACACACAGTACACATTAGGTTGAATATCAATTGGGGAACTTTGGCAGGTTGTAGTAACCTGATGTGTGGCTGACTGTACTTTGGATAATAAAGTTTTAAAACTTAGTTTCCGCCTAAGGCTCCGTCTGGGAGATGTGGATTTTCTTTTCCCAAGTTCTTATTCCATTAGTCTTCGTGTCTCGGTAATTTCTTTTGAACTACTTATGCTGGAGAATCTCCTTTTTACAGAACAGACGGAGTTAGGCCCCCAATTCGCGTATCTACTTGTGATGTTTATCGAAAATAGATACATCGCAGAAACATGGTTTTTGTATAGTTATCGCGCGATATCCGCCATGTTTTTTCATATCGAAAATCACAAGAATGGGGGCGTGTGAATTATCCGCTAGACGTACTGTTAGACTGAGGTCCAAGTTGAACGTCGTTGGTTGTTTAGCGACATTTTAACATCTCACATCGAAAATAACCAATCACCGTGTAGATTGACCTCAGTTTTACGCTTGATTTTTGACAGGCGATAGCTCCCATTGGGGCTAGGCGAACAATTCTCGTACAGCTTGACAGGAGATTTCATACATTCGTCCATACAAATCTCTAATTCGACTTCAATGTCAAGTGACGAGAATTGTCCCCTAAGTCGAGAAATCAAAGATTTTAACATCTGAGACAAGCAAAGAATGCACGTCGACCCTACATTCCTACATATCTCAGACCGTACAAGGAAGTCACGGCTACACTATGCATAGCATTAGTTTGTGTTATCTGGAAAATTCTCGCTATAAATGATACAGCAGTTTCGTCCACACGTCGTGTCGAGCGGCCATGTTGCAACATGGCGAAATCTCATATTAATAAGTTGTTTAAATTATCACTTGATTATTTGTTTAGTAATTAATTTACAAACGCGGTGTAAACAATATTTGTTATCTATATGATAAATATTTCAGGGAAATACACTTCTTCGTTCTTTTTGATACTTATCGCATCTTTTTTCTGCATCGCTAAATTGTAACAACAGATGGCGTTGGACATCTAGTGTTTCCTAGTTTTCCTTTTTTGATTTACCCATAAGCTTTTCGTTCTTTAAAGAATTTATCTTTTTATGAATAGTATAGGTTAACATAAACTATCTATCTACATAGTTTGTATTGTTTATGTCTCAGATAAGATATCCGAGACTTGCATGGGGACTTAATATGGACAACCGTATGAAATCAAGCATGTAATTCCCGGTTATGTCTTTGGAGCCTAGTACGCTTAGACCATGATTCAGGAGTTGTGAAGTCTGGTAATGAGGGTTTTTGTAAATGCAAAATCCGATAGATGGCGTTACGTTGACGTCAGGTCCAACTGACGACTTTGGTCGTTTCATAACATAACTTCATAATTTTGACTTGATACGTCAAAATTTAACCTAACCAATCCACTCGTTTTTGGACTTGACGTCAACGTAACGCCATCTATCGGATTTTGCATTTACAAAAACCCTCATTGAAAACAAAACAATGAAGCGACCGCCGTCCGACCTTTAGACCCCTTTAACAGGGGAGTCAGACCAGCTGAATCATGGCTGTTACACGTCAGGTTTCATCAAGATATTTTCCCCTACCGCCGAACTAATGATAAAAAACTAAATTCAGCCCAAAGTGTTTAACAGTGGTCATTGACATTGGCCTTGCTAATAGCTAATTTACATTTCTACATAATAAAATTCTCGACCACTCGTCACCTTGAACGCTAATCGGATCGGTTTAGATAAACGCACTATTTATGGTGAACCTCACATGACAGCAGTACCTTGGCGTTTCTAAAGCCTTATCTTATCGTAGGGCCATGAGGTTTTATTATTACTTCGTTTCTGACATCTTTGATCGCGATGGTAGCTCAGTGGGCACGTATGCCTTCCGAATGAGGACGGTTTGATACGGGCTCTGAATATTTTTCATACTGTCTAGTGGTACGCCCTCACTTCGTTTCGGGTTTCAACTTCGACTTCAATAGATGGCGGTGCGTGTCGATTACATCGAGCAAATATTTTCTTTCTTAGCGAATTTGTCAAAAGTATTAATTACTAGTGTGGCCCGCCCTCATTTCGCTTCGGGACCGTAATTCAGAAATGAACCAATAGATGGCGCTGTGTCCAATTACATCGCGCAAGCGTTTCGTGTTTTCGATTTACCTATATGCCTTGTCGTTGTCTATAGAAGTTATCTCTTTATAAATAGTATAGAAGAGCTAGGACCTCCCTTCTGCTATTGACGCTTACGTAATACTTGAACGGTCCCCAAACCATTGTATGTAAGGAACCGCTGAAATGATGATGTATTTTATTTAAAAAACCTTCTATTTAAAAAGTCAGTACTTAGCCCTACCGTTATTAAATCTTAATTAAATTAACCCTTATTATATCGCGTGTTTCATGAAGACTAAAGTTGATTAAATTTTGTAATGCAGGTATTTCGTTCCGCTTTCAACTTTCATAAACGGAGCATTATAACGTCGAAACTTTATTTACAATTTAAAGCAAAGACCATTCCTAAGTGAGAGCTGTCGTGCGATGCCATCTTAGGGTGCGTTTCCACAGAAGCGTAGCTTCGTGTAGTTCAGCGGAGACTTGTAAAAATTGACCAATCACATTGCTCAAAGTACACATCTCATCTCTGATGAGCAATGTGATTGGTCAATTTATGTAAGTCTACGCTCAACTCCAAGCAGCTCCGCTTCTGTGGACGCACCCTTATTCCAAATGTCGTACTAACTTCATTTCGTGTAGGCGGACAGTTACAATTACGCGGTATTACCAGGGTTGCCAAATCCTGGGTTATAAGTTATTTATATCCAACCGTACTTGTACAAAATGTCTACGAAACCGTGCCATAACGAACGATAAAGTAGGGGCTGTTCAAGTATTGCGTAACCAGATAAAAAAAAAGTATAATACTTCTCTTGGGTCTGGGTGTTTCTGGTACCGTTGTTTCTGTTTTTCATAGTACAAGGGAATCAAGTAGCTTGTACCGAAGCCGTCCCGTAACGAATAAGGCTGTGGTTATGAATTTTTCATCGAATGAGTGAGGGTACCGGAGGCCCAATTGGGACGAAAGGGGGTTAAATGTTGGCAGCGTTCTTGTCACTACATTGGTGTTTTTGGTGCCTATGGGCGGTAGCAATCGCTTATAATCAGGTGATCAGTCTCCTCGTCTGCCACCTAACACATCAAAAAACACCATTACTCATCTCACGACAAAAACACGGTGTATAGGCTGATACTTTTACGTGTCTACTAGTGGCCCGCCCTCACTTCGCTTTGGGAACGTAATTCAGATATGACATAAGATTGTCGAACTGTCGAGGTCTGTGGTAGAGGCCGCGCGCTTATGTACTCATGCCGGGCAACAACCCTAGCATAATGTCAACGAAACCTCTTCTAAATTCAAAATTATGGCTGAGTCTCCTTTCTGTGTCCTTTATATTTTGTACTAATACTTTTCTGTGTCTATTAATTCTGTTACTTTGACTTGTTTGTACATTGCCTAACTCTGTCCCTCCTTTGTCCACAGATGAGAAAGAGAAGTATGACCCGAACGGGTTCCGCGACGCGCTCGTGCAGGGGCTGGAGCGCGCCGGCGGCGACCTGGACGCGGCGTACAAGTTCCTAGACGCGGCCGGGTCGAAGCTGGACTATCGCCGCTATGGGGAGGTCATATTTGACGTCCTCATCGCCGGGGGGCTCTTGCGTGAGTATAGCTTACTGTACTGTCTGCGTCTGTATAAGTTACATCCAAGATCTCTAAATACTTAGAGATGGCGCAAGCATCGTCGTATTTGACGTCACAAGACAAGACGCGGCGTACAAGTTCCTAGACGCGGCCGGGTCGAAGCTGGACTATCGCCGCTATGGGGAGGTCATATTTGACGTCCTCATCGCCGGGGGGCTCTTGCGTGAGTATAGCTTACTGTACTGTCAGCGTTAAAGTTACATCCAAGATCTCTAAATACTTGGAGATATGCGCAATGCATCGTCGTATTTTGACGTCACAAGACAAGACGCGGCGTACAAGTTCCTAGACGCGGCCGGGTCGAAGCTGGACTATCGCCGCTATGGGGAGGTCATATTTGACGTCCTCATCGCCGGGGGGCTCTTGCGTGAGTATAGCTACTTACTGTACTGTCTGCGTCATGTATTAAGTTACATCCAAGATCTCTAAATACTTAGAGATGGCGCAAGCATCGTCGTATTTTGACGTCACAAGACAAGACGCGGCGTACAAGGTCCTAGACGCGGCCGGGTCGAAGCTGGACTATCGCCGCTATGGGGAGGTCATATTTGACGTCCTCATCGCCGGGGGGCTCTTGCGTGAGTGTAGCTTACTGTACTGTCTATTCTGTATTACTGTGTGGCGACATCTACCATCGCCCGAAGAAAAGAAGTTCGCCACTACAGTACCATCCAACCGACGGCAGATGGCGCTAATTTGACTGTTCCATACAAGCTACGAATTCCCCTTCATTCCTACATCGCGAAAGCAAAGTTCGCATGTCTACTTGGGATATATACGACAAACCAAGATGGTACATTGGACCTTGGTCCCCGAGCCAATAACACCCGGCTCGGCGGAAGATCTTCCATTTTCATGGGGAACATTCCATCCCCATAACTGTATATCTAACTTGGTGATATCGCAAGCATCGTCTTATTTGGACGTCATAAAACAATTTATGGATACAGCCCGAAGCAATGGACTGACGAGGTCTACAATAGAACCGAAATTCGTTGGAGCTTAGTGTCATGATGTGGAGATCATTCTTGCAACCAAGCTTGACCAATCAAGCACGACGCCATTACTACGTTAATAACCCTTAACCAGGCAACTAGACAGTATACATCTTTTTTTTCATTGGTTTTACCCTTATTATAACTGCAAAAAGTTCAAAATCTGGTAGTCCCGTTACACAGGCTGGTTAAACGTTAAGCTAGTTGGGTAGCAAGGCAAGGGAATAAGAAAGAATTGGACTCCCGTTTCCGCACTTAGACTCCTATTTGGCCCAGTGTACGTGTGTGTGGTTTGCAAGGCAAGGCCCCATAGAAATCCTAGACGTAGTATAGGCGGCCTAAGCTCTACAGTTGACACCGGCTGTTGATTGGCTAACTTAAACACTCGCCGGTCGGTTGTCGCAATCACATGACTTACATTTTTTTAAATAATTTATTTTTACCTTTTCACATGATGAAACACTTAGGCTAGAGTCCTGAAACTCATGTTGAGACATATTCGTTCGTTCATATCTGATAATAACCTTTTCTTACATCATACACTCTTCACCTCTGCTCTATTGTAACATGTTTGTCTGTCTGTGTGTCCAGTGCCCGGCGGAGGCGTCTCGATGGACGGCGAAAGCCCGAAGACTAATACATGTATATTTACTGCCAACGAAGATATGGACACTATGCGCAACTTTGAACAGGTAATAATAACATTTGTTTTAACATAGTTGTAAAATAGATTTCACAGCTTTGTGTGTCTGTTTTAATGGAGATCGTTTAATATGCCTGACACTATATACTGAAAAGAAAGAAAGTGTCTAATAAAGAATGTTTTTCCAATACTATGATTTTTGACATGTTCAAATGTAAGTAAATTTAACGCGTGCTCAGATTGGATGGAACTGAACCCATTCATTATCTTTCACGATGAATTTTTATACTCATTGCAAATCGAGCACTATCAAATCGTCGACCTATAAGTTTTGGTAATTCAGGTCAATTCCATTTAAGAATGAGATATTTTTTCAGTATTTAAAGCTCAGTTACAAAACTTAAATGTGAATAATTTACCGTTGACGTTACTCACACATATCTATCTTCTATACAATTTCGAAAGAAGTAATTTCTATAGACACCAACAAGGCTTAATAGGTAAACCGAAAACACGAAACGCAAGCGCGATGTATCGACTTTACAGCGCCATCTATTGGTCATTTTTGAACTACGGCCCCGAAACAACGTAAGGGCGGGCCACTAGTTTCAGTATACATGTTGACGAAACAGATCTTAAATAGTCTTAAATGATGATAAACATGGCTAGAGTCCTGAACTAATTGTTGAAAAACCACACTCGTTCAATCTATTCTGACATTTGCTGCTAACATATTAAAGTATGTTTTGTTATGCAGTCGTTGTAATGTGCATTGTGTGTGCAGGTGTTTGTGAAGCTGATGCGCCGATACAAATACCTGGAAAAGATGTTCGAAGAAGAAATGAAGAAGGTAAGACATAATAATTTTTTGCTGTTACCAGTAAAAGACAATGGTAGTAATGCTTTGTCCAATAAAAAAAAGATGTAGTGCGTCAAGAAAGTTAAAAACGGAAAGTACGGAGTTTTCCATGTTTATAACCCATTAAGGCTACGGAACTATGACATAAGTGGCAGTGGCACCAATTAATACATTTCATGATTTTATTGACACACATAGAAATTATTTACCTCATAATGCACAGTTTTGGTGCTGCTAATTAATTTAAGAAACTTCTTTTCGCAGTTGGACTTGCTTTTTTACTAAAAATACCCAGAAGTAGAGATTTTAATCTAGAGTCTAGAGATACTTATTTATTTATTGATAAAGGTACATCAACAGTATACATTATATAATTTGATAAAATGACGTTTTGGTTAGTAACTAGGTGCCCACATCTGTCTTGACGTATTTTGTTTCTGTCATTTTCCAGGTGCTTGTATATCTGAAAGGTTTCGAGCCTCTGCAGCGTATCAAGCTAGCCCGCATGACTGCTTTGTGGATTGGTATGTTAAGATAGCATATTATGTTTAAAAAAATAAAGAGTTGATGCAAGAGCAAATTTCATCCGGCTCAAAGGACCACCGAATAAGTTTATACAGACAAACATGACGTATCTATAGAAGTTCCGTTTTTTAGCCATGTTGACTACAGAATCCTATAAAGAACTGTTATATCAAATAGGCATTGCAGTTGGACGGTCGATGGCTCTAACGGGACTGTGAGGTCCCGTCTCACAGTTTGCGAATCCTACTTTCAAGTGTTTGATTAGCCTCGGTCGAGCGTATTCTGTGCATAATTATTTTGTGGTTCTTCGTATAACTATTTTGTGGTATTACGGCGGGTCCAGACGAGTGTAACGTGTAATGTAAGATGACGTGTAATATAGCGTCAACAGTTTGGCACACGAACTCAAAGCAAATGGGGGCTACCGCGAGTGAACAATCCGTTAGATGGCGTGGTACGTGTAGACTGAGGTCCAACTTCAACGTCATTGGTCGTTTTAGTGACATTTTGACATCTCACATCTAAATAACCAATCACCGTGTAGTTTCACCTCAGTCGACAAGTACGCCATCTAACGGAATTTTCACACGCGGTAGCCCCCATTGTGTCCAAACGAGCATTGCGAGCGCCTTTGTGTTCGCGCAAAAACCGACAGCCGATGAATCAACCGCAAGCGCCACGCGAGCATTTCATGTAATGTTTGTAGTGGCCGTCCACACGGTGAATTTCATTACACGTAACACTCGTCTGGATGACCGTTACCGGGTCCCGCCTTTAGGGAATCTGCACACGATTAGAGCCACGTGACGCGCCCTGCGCCTCAGTGGTGTCGAGTGTGCGACATGGACCCGCGGAACATCCTCGTGCCGTCTCTGTAGACCCTGATATCACTGCCGCCTACATTTCCTATAATATTTAAGTCGAAGTATTGTTTGGAAGTATGGATTTTAGTTATCTGTTCACGTAAACATACTGAATGGATTGGAATGAAACTCTTACCACATGGTTATACTCAGATAACATTAGGGCAATTAGAAAAATTATTGGCCTATTGTCCAACGTATGGGACGTGAGTGTAGTAAAACAACAAACGTAGAGGCGGGGCCGCTAGTTTCACTAGTTGCCAATTTGTACGTGATTGTTTTAAGAATAAGTTATGCACTCGTCCATACATTGCCATACCATTATGTAATGTAGTGGCGCTATTACGCTGTTTTCACGACTTTTTTTGACGAATTATTTTGGCCCAACAGTGACAGCTACAAATGTGACCTTTTTAAGAAGAAAGCAATAGGCTGCATTGCCACATAGGCGAGTTTATTGTTTTCCCATAAATATTGAAATTGTCGTTCACACCGAACCGACTACTGGACGATTTAATACTTAGACACAGTCAGCTGCGGACAATAGGTACGTTTGGTGTGAACGGTTCCTAAGGCTGACTGTCCACCGAAGCTGCGAAGTGAAGTGAAATCCACCAATAGAAGAAGTATGTTTGTCGAGTAGCGGAGTTTCTATGTCATTCGTGTTATGCGGATTTCACTCCGCCCCGCTCTGCTTCGGTGGACAGGCAGCCTAAGTTCGTTGAAAAGTGTTTTATGATTGTGTTTTGTGTCGGTGGCAGGCAACGGCTGCGTGCCGCCGTCCGTGCTGCTGGTGCTGGTGAACGAGCACCTGCTGAAGGACAACCTGGCGCTGGAGTTCGTGCTGGAGGTGTTCGCCACCGTCAAGGCCGAGCGCGGCATCTCCTCGCTCGTCACCGCGCTCAAGAAGGGGCAGCTCGAGGGCAGGTCGGTACTCCATGCCAGGAAACGTAAAAGATTAGTAGTCACATATCTGAACGTGGGAGAGCCACGCTTCGGTATGGATGGGCCGGCTCGACCGGAGTAGAAATAGAAATAGAATAATTCTTTATTCAATTTAAGATACCACTGCCTCACAGAAAACCGGCGTGAAGCAGCCCCAGTACTGTGTTTCGTCGAGTGAGTGAGGATACCGGAGGCCCACCTGGGGGGAAGGGGATAAAAGGTTGGCGGCACACTTGTAACTCCACTGGAGTTGCAGGTGTCCATGGGCGGCGGCAATTGCTTACCATCAGGTGATCCGCCTGCTCGTCTGCCACCTATCACAAAAAAAAAAGTTTCTAAATCGGTATTACAATTTAATTAAAGGGAACCCTCCCGTCACTGAGATCCAACTTCAACGTCATTGGTTGTTTAGTGACATTTGGACATCTCAATAAAAATAACCATTCACCGACCACACCGTGTGGATTGACCACAGTTCTACGGATTTTCCGCACGCGATATCGGTCCCTATAAAAAAGAGATGCAATTCATTGTTTTTTCTTCTTCTAATAAATAATTGGCGCGGGAAACTATTCACCGGAAACGAACGTGACACAGGGTTACCCTTGCAATATTTTAATTGTTTAAAAGAATAGACACGAAAACATAAATAATAATCCCATCGTGATTTTGAAAGCTTATTTTTCTTGTAAGAATTGGCTAATGGAGCGAGGGGAAGAATAACGCGGTACTGTACTGGCTCGCTGCATCGTTGCTGCGCTGTCATTTGTCTCGCTACATTTTAAGTTACGTACGCTATAATATTAATTAATATTACACCCAGACATAGAACAAACGAGTTTCTATCACACGAATGTTTGTTTAGGGTGGGGATCGAACCCACGACCTTTGGCGTTCGAGGCGCGATAGTGACCCCGTCTCGAACACCAAAGCTCGTGGGTAGTGACCTAGAGTTTATAAAGACTTGCTAAAATAAAACGCAGTTTGCTTGAGAGAATATCCAACGGAAGTGATTTATTTCATCAATCATATTTGATAGCTGACAGATTAAAAAGGACACATTCACATGTTTCTACATAGATGGCGTTAGTAGTCACATATTGGAATAATTTACAACACTTGCAATAAGAATAGGAAGTGTCTCTTCGTGACACTATGGGCCTTAATTAAAAACCCATATTACTTGTCTGTCTGTCTGTCACTCTTTCACGCCAAAACTACTGAACGGATTTAAATGAAATTTTGTATACAGATTATCTAGACCCTGAGAAAGGACATAGGCTACTTTTTGTTGCGAAAAGGGGGTTGTAAGGGGTTAAAAGGGGGGTAAATAGTTACATTTTCACGCGGACGAAGTCGCGGGCGGCCGCTAGTGTGTAATAATAACGTGTTTATCGGTGGCAGGCTGCTGGAGTTCCTGCCGCTGAACCGGCGCAGCGAGGAGGCGCTGGCTTTGGCCTTCGCCGGCAAGGACCTGTCCGAGCTGCTGCGCCTGCACCGCGCGCAGGCCTCGCAGGTGACACACACACCACACACACAGTTCACACATCATCGCATCATCATCAGCAACCCACACTCGTCCACTGCTGGACATAGGTCTCCCCTAATGCACGCCACCGCTCCCAATTTCCTCCCAGAAGTAGTTTAACCTTCTAGCTGCTTATGGCCAGATCCAATCAAAGTTATTTGCGTACTTTAAAAAAAAATACTTTCTATTAAAATGGGTTTTGCGCACTCAAGGTCAAACTACACTTTCTTGCCTCGGATTATATCAAACAACAGATGAAACACAGACATAGTACTTACTGCCGAACTTAGTGACGTCATTGACGTTAATGTTCATTATTTTAATCATGGATTGTGTTTATTAAAATAATTATTAAAAGAATTTTTACTTCAACGTCGTAAGACATAAAAGCCTTTTAAAGGCATAACTGCTTCAGTTCGTGCTCTCTCGTGTTTTAGTAACCCTTATTTATGTGAGCTCTTAAATTTTCACACAAATGGTTTGCGATACCCATAAGCTGCTTGCCATTTCTTTCTTTCTACATGTTAGGGCACGAACTTTTCACAGATAGGATTAGGTAGGATTACCCCTAGTACTCAGTAGGCCTACCTTCTGTATCATCAGCCTGTTGCAGTCCACTTTTGGACATAGGCCTCTCCAAATACTCGCCGCTTGGGTCGATCTTGGGCTACTCGCCAGCTCCAGCCAGTCCTCTCGCCTACTGAGTACAAGCGTAATCCCAGCGTGGGCACGATATGATTTCTTGAAAAGTTCGGTGTTAGGTCTACTGTAGTAGTTAGGGAGGCACATGAACGTATCGTAACCGGGTCCGGTGTGGTGTGTTATGTGACGGCAGGAGGCGCGGCGCTCGCTGACGGCGGCGCTGCTGGACGAGCTGGCGGACGACAAGCCCGTGCGCGACCTCATCCAGGAGCTGCGCGACATGGCCGCCAAGCACGCCATCCCCGAGCACGAGGTCGTCGCCATCGTGAGTATACGCACACTACCTTTAAACGTATTTTTTTTTAATACAGTAAGCTCTTTTAATCCCCTAATTATTGGTAGAAAGAAAAAAAACAAACAAATCTAACATGCATGAGGGTTTTCACGTTGACGTCAGGCCTAACTTTGTCGACGTTGGTCGTAATTTTTTTTATAATAAAGTACGTCAAAATAGGACCAATCCACTCGTTGGACCTGACGTCAACGTAACGCTGTAACGTAAAAGATCGTCGCCATCTATCGGATTTTGCACTTGCAAAAACCCTCATTAAACTTGTGTAGTTTTTTTATGTTTTGTATAATCCACATATCAAAATACTTCTTTGCAATAACACAAAAAGCAACCAAATATGTTGTACGGTGGCCAGCACATCAAGTTACTACAATCTGTCAAATTCTTCAATCGAACCTCACTTTTATGTCAAACGTGTTTGGTTCAATATCAACTGAGGAAATTTGACAGATTGTAGTAACTTGATGTGCTGGCCACTGTACAAACATGTTAAACTCTGATTTTTAATCATGTAGAGTAAAATTCGTCAATGTGTCATCCCCATACATTATTACTCTATTTAACAGATGCAAAATGTCAAAATGTATAGAAACTTGACATTTTTACCTAAGCTACCTATCTCAGAGTCAGATCAATGTATGTGATGTAGTGAGATATTATTTCACATTTATTTGCACCTGTCAGTTTACTCCACATGATTAAAAATTAGAATGATTTTATTTGCCTACACCTTAAATTTTTTCTTTGGTGCCTGTCAATCTCATATTCGGATCTCACGGTCGCTTACCATTAGGCGGAGTGGGATCATTTTGATTGCCCTCGATATTTAAAAAAAAACATCGATTGCATAAAATGAATTCGACAACGCACTAAATATCTTACATGATGAAACTTGATGACGAGTCGTGAAGGCGCGCGGTAAGCACTCGAGTCTGGCTGCGGCCGAGTCCTTCGGCCAACGCTGTGGCTCCTGCGCACGCCGCGCGCCATATGTCGACATGGCAGACTGATTGATATTAGACTCTAAGGATATGAGCTTAAGGTCGAGAACGGTTGATGCATGTGTGGGTGGTGTCTCAGATCTGGCAGTGCGTGATGTCGCGCGGCGAGTGGAACAAGAAGGAGGAGCTGCTGGCGGAGCAGGCCGCCAAGCACCTGCGCCACTACACGCCGCTGCTGGCCGCCTTCGCGCAGAACGCCAAGGCCGAGATAGCTCTGCTCTCCAAGGTACCAAATACTAATTGATATTCGATTTAGGTCCATACGTAACACTTATGAATGTCAAAACAATTACACCAACTTCCAGAAAATATCACACTGCATAATTATACATTGCCCGCCCCCGAGCGGACGGGTTATGTATGTCGAACCCCTGTAGGCCTAACATGCGCACCGCCACTTAATCTTGTCGACACTCGTTGGCGAGAGCGCATCCTCTATCCCGCTCATCGCTCAGTCAGGTGAGCGAGAAGCAACTTGCGCCGACGCAATACGAGTGTCGACAAAATTATCTCGTGGCGCGCATCTTATCCCGGCTGAAGTGCTCACGTCTTCGCCAAAGTGGGTAAGGGGGGACGGGGACTTCAGAATCTGACTAAGAAGTCCACCATGTCTTCCCCCCAAGCGAGACACTGCTCCTCTGAGTGTGCTGGGGGAGTGATAAGGACAGCCGGGAGCACTGAACCGTCCCTACCGAGCTGCAAATCAGTAACCTAACCTATTTTCAAGAAATAAACATTACATCTTTTCAATTATTAAGTTTAACTGTAGTGTGTTATTTCCCAGAAGTTGATGGTTCACTTTGTATTGCTATTATTATTATTTGTAAGTCCGGAAGCGTTCTTACCGAGTGGACACTGCGACCAATAAAATCTATTGTGTCCTCCGCTCCCTTTTAGAGATCGTCTCCTAGGCCCACGGTCATGAACCGTGTAAATAGCCTTGGGAGCGATAGCCTTAACATCCTCCGGGCCGATGTAGTATCTGCCCAGGGTTCGGCTTCTTGAGTACCCGAGGGCATCGCAATGACAGAGGATGTGCATGGGTGTCTCATCCTCTGTTTTACAGAATCTGCAGGTAGCCTCCATGGTCAGCCCGGTTCTGAAGCAGTGTTTGTGTTGTATTGCTAATCGGGCTTTAAACCTTTGCACTTAATTAGAGCCGGGCCGCGTGCGCTGCGCGGCGCGGTGTCGAACAGTGCGACAGTAACTGACTTGCTTATAAATGTGGATCGCTGTGCTCGGTGATTTATTACAAAGCATTTCGACAATTTAATTTACAGTTTCTACTTGGTGTCTATTGCCTAGCTATTTTTTTTTTATGAGAAAGGGGGGCAGACGAACTGTCGGATCCCCTGATGGTAAGCGATTACCGCCGCCCATGGGATTTAACTCTATTCTAATTTCACTTTAATAAAAACTTAACCATCCGTAATTTTCGTTTTCAAAGAAGGTAAATTGTGCTTGTAACACTTCAGGTGTTAATAACATTTGGTATCTACCCACAACGTTTTAAAAATGTATGGAAACTTGACAGTTTAGTCTGCATAATAAGAAAAATAATGCCAAAAAGGTTGGCGAAACCTGGAAACGTCACTTGAAAAATGACGTAAGTGACATTAACAGATTTGACAGTGACGTGTCGTAGATTTTTTGGTCTTGAATTCCAGTATGGAGTATAATCATTTAATTGTGTCATAGATCATGTTCCTACCGTTTTGTTAATATTTTGAATGATAAAATTTAATATTTTTTAATATTTATTGGTTTTGCCTTTTGATATTTTTTTAACGGTTGCATGTGTTTACCCCCAGGTGCAAGAGTACTGCTACGAGAACATGTCGTTCATGCGCGCGTTCAGCAAGCTGGTGCTGATGCTGTACAAGACCAACGTGCTGTCGGAGGAGGTGATCCTCAAGTGGTACCGCGACCCCAACTCCAGCAAGGGCAAGATGATGTTCCTCGACCAGATGAAGAAGTTCGTCGAGTGGCTGCAGAGCGCTGAGGAAGGTGAGCACATTTTTTTATAAGATACTTGATTTTGCCCGCGGCTTCGCTCGCACTCGTCACTTTTATTTATTATTATGGCATACACAATAGGTTACAATCATAATTAATATTAAACAAAAACTTAACGATAGGGTATTTATCTAGATTTAAACCCAAAAACGTGTACACACAGCATAATTAATCTTTGCACGTAAACAAAGCCAGTATTAACAACAAAAAAATATTCTAAAAATTTGCAATATGTAAGTGTAGGTAAACATACTTTTAATTTAATTTAATTTAGGAGGGGGAATTCAGTTGAGGATATTTTTCACAATGTGCCTAAAGGCAACAAATCTATTTATAAATATGTCCAGCTCATTATGTTCTAAGAGCTCGTTATACGAGCGAACTTTCCTAGAATGGGGGGTTTAGAAAGGGACAAAAAGTAGCCTATGTTACTCTCCATCCCTTCAACTATCACGTCAATTCGTCGCTCCGTTTTGCCGTGAAAGAAAGACAAACATACAGACAGACAGACGCACTTTCCCATTTATAATATTAGTATAGATACACTTTTACAGGGTGTATCGGTAAACATTTATATCCCGTTAACAACGTGTTCTACCGACCATTTTGAACAACATAATTCTTAGTGTCGCCGCACATGAGCCACTCGCCACAGCCACAAACGCCGCCACGAGAAGCTAGAAGCGGCTACAAAGGTAGTTGAAGCGCGCGACAGCCACTTGTGGCCGGTGGTCGACACTTGCGGTCGGTGGCCGCTACTTTTTTTAACCCTTGCGTGCAGTATCATAATGGACTCTGACGAAGAAGGTTTAATTGCGCTACTTTTGATAAAAAGACGTCGTCGTAGAAGACGAAAACCGTAGTTATTGGATACATCCAATTTTAACGAATGTACACAAATGCAACGAGTGGCGTGTGGCGGCTTTTTGTGTCGGCGGTGCGAGCCACAAGATGCCAGCTGCGACGATTTGAAAGCGTGTGGCCGCCACCGGCGCCAACCGTGTGCGGCGAGTCCATATAAAATGTATGAAAATTACAGGAAATTATGCCAGTGGCGGCGTTTTGTGGTTGTGGCCGGTGGCCCGTGTGCGGATCCCTTAAAAAAAAATTCGAGTCCCCATATAAAATAAACAAGTCATGTTTGAAATAACCAATCATCGTGTAGACGTACCTCAGAGGCGCAACCATGAGTTGACATCTAAAACTGACATAACTTAAACTATTGCTCTGTCTCTTTCAAATGCAGCACAATGAAAGAGACAAAGCGATAGTTTTCGATAGCGAGGATAGTATTTCAAACTCATGGTAAGGCTACAGTTTTACAGTACGCTATCTAGTGGATACAACAAAATAATATCGTGCGAAACAAGAAATGTGAATTTTATTCTTTTGCTCGCAATAATTCACACACTTTCAAATACTGTCTTTCAAATTTTATTTCCTGCAAAAAAAGGTAATTTGCCCGGACGAAGTTATTGATTGCCTAATATTTGTCTTATCTTTTGCAGAGTCCGAGAGTGGCGAAGACGAAGATTAGAATAAGAGCAGCGAGTGAGACTGACGCTCCCCCCGCAGACCGAACTAATCCTTCAGGGGAATTTCCAAAAACGTACACATATCTTTTTGTGTCTTAGACCGTCAGTCCGTATTTATTCCCGGCGCCCTCGCTCCCGCAGGGCCATGATCTCCCGTATACACAGTCCTGAACACATCAAGTATGTTATTTTCGAAAGTCTCTCATCTATAGTTGTGGTCATTTGTCATCGTCGTATCTGTTGAAAAAGATAGTATACATTTTTGGAAATTACTATCGAACGATACTCTAAATGTAATAATAATTAATAATAATAATATTGTTAACGGCGCTCACGTGAGCGGCACGAGCGGGCAATGTTTTCTACAACTGTATATTATTCATTTCTAAAATAACATGTTGATGAAATACAATATTTTTTATTCAATTTTTTTAGGAAAATTCCAATAAATGGTGGTAACACGCCGATGTTGTTTGATTTGTAACACACATACCTTTTTTTGTTGACGTTAGGGAATACTGCTGACCCGAAGTGGGATGATGACGTAGTCTTACTACATAAGGGAAGCATAACTGCCGGGGGGTCAGGCGGGCTATGTCGGGCTCTCCTCCGGGAGGAACCGGAGGTATAGGCCGAGTCACAGTCATATCTGCCGATTTGGTTTACATATGGCTGCATATTTACTGGATCGAAGCGAAGTGACATCCTCCAAAAGAAGCTTGTTTGCTTTAGAAGCGGAGTTTTTAATGCAATTCTATTGGTGGATTTGACTCTGCTCCCCTTGTAGAAAGCTTAGAATAGGTAGTGCTTGTTGCTACACAAACTAGTGTACAGATTCATGCACACCTGCAGGATGGAATAATGGAATAATACAATCCAATCTGTCAAATTAAAAAAAAAAGACCGACGACAACATATCAGCGGCCTCTGATCTCCCAGATGTTTATGGGCATATTATGTAAAAGGCGTATATTTGTGGAGGGGTCCGGCAAGGAGAAAGAATTGTGATAAAGGTCTGTTCGGATTTATATAAAGTTATGGCGAACAAAATATAAAAAAATAAAATAGGGTACATATCGACGATTTTACTCGCTTACATACGATTCCTACCTGTGTTGGAGACAAGCACACAGAGTAACGTTCAGCAAAATACCAAAATCTTGACTCTCTGATTCTTAGGCTATCTGCACTGAACAATATTAGGTACATCCTCTTCCTCCTAGCTGTGTGAGGATTTTAAGAGTAACAAAATGTGGCTCCATCTAGCGAGGTAATACACTTGTGCGAGAACCGTCTGGTTATGAGGTCCTGTCTCTAAAGCCTGCGCACCCGCATATATGTCGCCAGTTCGGATTAAAGTTAAAATTCTACTCACTAGATGTCGCTAACATCTTCCGCCTATGACAAAAAATATATATTTGCAGATATATGTACATCCTGTATAAATTTACTTTATCATCAAGAACCATCGTACAAAACCAAATCCTGACAGCAAATAGTTGCGATTAACGCAAAATAGCAAAATCCTCAACCAAAATTATACATTTGAGCAGAACAGAAAGAACTGCAAAAAATCTCTTTTGTCCGGAATCGAACCCGAGACCCCGAGTACCGCGCAGCTGCGCTCTGATTAGATCAACGCAGTTGAACTAATTCCTTTTTTTTCAACGAATTGTACAAATAAGTACAGTGGAGTTACGGATAGGTACAGACAGCCACACATCAGGCTCCCACAACCGTCCTTTCCTCAATTGACATTCAACTCAATGTGTTAGGCAGTAAGATATGAGAAAGTCGATTGAAGAAATTTGACAGTTTTGTTTACTTTGATGTGTTATTACGTACGTACGGACAGCATCAAAGCAGCTTAACACTAAAACCATGTCCAAATAACATTTTGGCCATAGGTACCCCGTTGGTCTAGTTGGTGGTTTAAGTACCGGGCTGTGAAAGGTTCTGTAAATGTACCTATGTTATGATTTTTTTTAACATTATCTCAAATGGTTTCTATGATGACAGGCTTTTGACTTGCAGTGGGACAGGCAAAAAATGCTGATGCACCCTCACTTAGCATCTGGACTTAATTTTGTTTATAGGTCCAATCTTTGCCCATAGATGGCAGTAGGTGACGATTGCATCGCGCAAGCCTTTCGTCTTTTTCTGGTTACATGTAAGCCTTGTGATTGCCTATTGAAGTTATCTCTTTATAATTGGTACCTAAGTATAGGAGATAATTTAAGTAGTGGTAAGTTACGCCCCATCATAAGGTGTCTGCCGCATGTCATAACATATTTTTTACTACCCATTGTTTTACATAAACTTGCACTTTCGTAGTATCTTATTACTCTGTGCTAAAGCTATTCAAGACGCTTATTCGTATGCTAAGTAAACTTACACCGTGAGAATCGAACCCGGGAACTTCTCAGTAGCCCATCAGGACTACATAGAACTTAAGGTTTAAGTGCTCACTTACTTAATGAGAATTTGGCTGAGATTGCCTATTTAAACATTGTATCGTCTGTGAGTTAGTACTAAGTACTTATTTCGCTCCCATGAGTTGGTTGGTAGCTGCGGGCGATTGGTTCTTACAAAGCATTTTAAAGGAGGCTGGTCGCTAACGACTAACAAACTATTTTTTTTTGCATATTCCTGCTAACCTATTCATACGATTATAGACGAATTACTTAATACCAGGTACCTACTTATTAAAAAATCTAAAAAAGGACAAAAAATCGCTATCGAACCGAGCCAATTTTATTCCGAGCCGTTTAAAACCCTTTCTTTGTTCTGCCATAAAGCGAGGTACGCTAGGAAACGAAGAGGCGAAGTTTTTTGCGATCTCGGGTATCTATAGCACGTCTCTTTATCCCGGGCCCTCTTGCATTGTGCGATTGTCGCATTGACGGGATAAGTGAAAAAATAGGGCAAGTGCGATTCGGACTCGCTTATGAGGGGTTCTGTAGCAGCAAGTAAAACTTATTTTTGTATTTGAGTTGATTGAATGTAATTTTAAAGGTAGGTATGCTTCTTAAATTCCGGTTTACGGTTTATGACGTATTAAAAAACTTACTTAAGTAGGTATTTCGCTGAAACACAGTTGAAATTTTTGATTTTCAGTTAGGTATCTTAATTGATAACCAAATTTTTGTGATGGGTAACCTAATTTTTTTTCTATAATTGTGTATAAAATCTTAATGCGGTTCATACATCTAGGTAGGTACCTACTTACCAAGTTTTCAATAAATATGTATGTTAAGTAGCTCTAATAGTTTCGAAATATACGAAAATGGCTGTGACATACGAACGGACAGACAGATAGACATGTGGAATCTATAAGTGTTCCGTTTTCTGCCATTTGTCTACGGAACCCTACAAAGTACGGACGGATGTGTGCGTGCATTGAAACGCAGGTGTGCAAGATTCAAAGCGAGTATTTTCGGCCTCCCGATTTCCTACGCAGCTGCCGGAGCCGAAACGCCTAAGCTCAGAACCGTTACTTAAATCTAGCTTTTAATATTACTTCACCTGTGCTGGCTTGACCTTGGCGCTTGGCCTTGGGAATGCGAGGGGCAAATTCGGGACAAAGCCGGGCCGTTAAACAAGTCCTGTGAATAGTCCGGAAACCAGACCCCTTCTCGCTATTATGCGCGCGAACGCGAAATTCTGATCTGACGGTTTAACGATTTTCCTATTTGCGCATTGTGTTTAACCCCTCATCCGCTAGTCCACAATAAGCCCTCAAATACCAAGTCTAGATTATATTCTTTCCTTACAATGAATTAACATAACATTTACAAGCCCCAATTATTATGATAAACCGAAATTATATCATTTTGTGCAGTGCCCTTGAGTAGAGCGAGGCCAAGACCTTGCATCCCATGGGAATGAAATAAAAATAAGATTGACCAGTTTTGGTCTTTTTGCGTGGCCCCACTTACCAATCTAGGCTACATAATAACTGTTTTGATCTTGCAGATACGGACGAAGTTTTACCTACCCACGTTATAGATGGATATCTTAGATATCTAAGCGCGTTTTCTTCACCGCCCGCAGAAAATAATAATGCCTAGGTACATACGAAAAGGCCTATTAAATATTATTTTCAATCTTTAGCAGATACATGATTATATAGGCCTTTTGGAGGACCGTCCCGCATTTCGGAACAATATTGAAGGCGCGATACGACCAACATACCTACTTACTTAGATTTAAAAAAAGGGGGTGTGGTTTGCAGTCACCCAGAAAACGGCCAATGTCGGACCCAAACCAGAAAGAACGCCGTGGCGATTATCTTAAAAAGTGAAACTTATTTTAAAATTTAAATAAATATCCGGTTCCGTTGTTGGAATGCCTAGGTTTCATCACAAAAACCTGATTTGGGAATGTACCTTCTGGTTTCTTTTATAATTTGTTTATCAGTCCGATGACGTATTATGTAGATAACATCTACCTAAATAAAGTACATAAACAATACAGATATAGGTAGGTATATCTTACGAAATTCTAACAACAACAAAATATATCAGTCAAGAGTATGTTTGTACTTTACTAGTCTTGCAGGTATCTATCTATTTCCATCAGGTGATCCGTCTGCTCGCCTAAGCTGCCACCTATCACAAAAAACACCTAGGTAGTTAAAGAATTACCTAATATAAAAACACAGGTAACTCGGTAAACGTAGTGTTGGACGCCCTGCTACAAGATGGGATGACGACATTCGAAGGCTGGCTGGAGTGAGCTGGATGAGAGTGCCCGAAAATCGGGAGCGGTGGCGTGCATTGGGGGAGACCTATGTCCAGCAGTGGACGAGCGTGGATTGTTGATGATGATTATAAAAACATAGGTAGGTACATACCTATTTTAATTTAAGTTTTTTTATACTTTATAAGCCTACCTAGATTGTAAAAAATCTGATTTGCCCCCCTCTGGCCCAGAATCTGAGTACGTCCATGGAGGAATTTCACCCCTGTGACACTCCTGCGTGGAAGCTTCTTCTTCTAAGTCGGTATCACTCTTGACAGAGTGGTGGTGGCATTGGTGGCAAGCTTAGCATAGAAATAAATCATTCGACGACCCATTTAGCGCAATGGTTCGAGCGCCGGTTGAGACGTAAGGGTCGTGGGTTCGATTCCCGCAACACAAATGTTTGTGGTTCCTTCGTTGTTTTTCTAAATAGTTTCCGTAGCACAAGGGGAAACCTTAGTTTGGGGACAGGACAATGTATGTGATGTTGTCTAGATTCAATTCAATTCATTCGCCTTACATAACAAAATGCGGCTTGTAACCTGCGCGCACGCATCAGCGTAACGCGACACGCGCGATAAGTAAGCGGATGCCGTAGGAAATTCAACAAACCCTTGACGAAGCTTACTATGTGCCGACAGCTAGTTTATGGCGGCTTGGACCGTTCAATCAGTCGACGCCTAAGAATTTTAAAACAAACGACTTGTGTCCAAAATAACACTCGCCCTTTCATTGCCTTCTCTCAACCAATTTTAAAAAAAAATTAAGACTTTATGGTAATACGTCGAGAATTTTTTCGACTCTCCATATAAAATTAAGCATTAAGTTCTGTAATGTGTTGTGCAATAAAGAGTATCTATCTATCTAAAATGAACAAGTCACGTGGTAGGAAAAGTTATTTTTTTTATTCGAATTTCCAGAAAGATTCCCACTTGAGAAATTTATATTACTTATAGTTATCACAAACTAAAATTGAGAGTAATATTTCATCTTACGCGATTAATAATATTAGTACGATATCGTAAATGGAGGTCTTCTCTTTGTTCCCCTCACCACGTAACTTACCTATAGTTGTGTGACCAATTCTATTGCCCTATAAAAATATAGATATGTAGGTACCGTCAAATTAACAGTTAAACCCATACCATAACTTGGAAGACTCAATATTGAATCGATTAATCTTGTGAAGTAGCACCACAGAATATAGGAAGACAGTAGTAAGACAGCAGTTGCGTCGTCGAAAGTCGCCCTTGAAAATTATAATTACAAAGATTTATCATAAGGTTTCGTAATTGCTCATGATGTAGGTATGTCACCTCTATTTTTTTATGTGATAGGTATAAAACATGAAGACGAATCAACTGATGGTAAGCGATTGCCGTCGGCTATGGACACCCGCAACATTAATGGAACACAAGTGCGCTGCTAACCTTTAGGCCCACTTTGTGTTATTTTTATGGATTTATTTTACCGTGGTCTCGACTAAAAGAAGCGAGACGAGCACGTGGACTACTGGCTTAATTAGCGCTGTGGCACCATCGTTCTTTGCTAATGGACTACGATTGCTTTAGTTAGAAAATTCTACCTTAAATGTATCGTGATTACTCTTGGTACATTGTTGTAGGTACAGTTGGCCTTAAAAGTACCATACACTTTTTATTGTTGAACTTCTTAGGTGGTTAGGTAAGTGGTACGGGGGTATGAGTCACTGCGGTACTCATTGCATGGATACCCTCAGCAGCCCGGTGGGGACGGCTCGATTCTCTCGGCTGCACCCTCCAGTTCCCCCGATGGGGGAGGTCCCACCGGGCCCGCCGTTAAGTTCCTTGCCATGAACCCACGACCATCTCCTACTACGGACGATTAGTGAGAATCATCATTTCAGCAAATATACGTCCACAGCTGGACATAGGCCTCCCCCAAAATTCTCCACACAGATCGGTACTGTTCCACCCGCACACAAGGGACTCCCGCGACCTCCACTAGATCGGCGGTCCACCTGGTGGGAGGCCTGCCACGGCTGCGGCCTCCTGCACGCGGCCTTAACTAAAGGACTTTTCCGCTGATCTCCACAGAGAGAATCCTTTAACCGGTTAACCCCCGGCCTGCGTGCGGGGTGAGTCCGACATAACCTCGAATAGCTATCGTATCGTTTGCCCTGGGTTACCAAAAAAAAAATTATACTTTGACATGGTACAAAAGTGTTAAGCTACTTCTGTTGTTGACAGTACCTACCTACACGAGCTACTTAATCCCTGCATTCCCTGAGTGAGCATCGCGAATCTCGACCTCACAGCGTCGATTGTTTTTACTTCCAACGCGATGTAAAATAATCACTGTCTCACCAATTGGTCTCGCGGAGTTATTTTATCTACTGTAATCACTTTGTAACGGATCTTTAAAACCATAGACCACAGCCTTTTACTGACTCTTATTGCTATTACACAAGGTTCAAAATGGAAGACGCTAACCCGCGCCTACGCATTCTCCGTTGATCGTCATCGCGCGTAATTTGAAGTTCATTCAGCCACATTCTAAGAAATTATACACTTGGTTTCGTTCTTAAGAATACCTATAATGAAACGCGTGATTACTTAATTAGCGGGTTAGAAAGTATGAGCAAATAAAAAAAAAACGATGTATCTACGTAAGTCGTTAACGTCGCGTTGATTCTCGTCTATAATAATAACGTCCGTACGTCTGCTGATATGGACGATCTTGTAGTAGTCCTCGATCATATTGTCCTACAAATTAGGTATACTTAATCCATGTCTTTCGGCATCCACCAGCCAGCAGTCCTTTTTTAGGCTAGACGTCCGGATATAGCCGGAGATAGTTAAGGTAGCTTTTGGTTGCGTGTCCGGCTAAATTAAACAGAATACCTGGATGCTCTTAAGATTTTTCTGCAAAAGGACTATGATTCTTATGGTATGGGGGGCTCCCATTGCAGACGATCCTAAAAGCCGGCGCGGCGTCGACCTTTTTACTCAAATTCTAGCTAAACTGGTTGAACTGTCCGGCTTTTGGTTTTTAAGACTTGACAACCTTAGACGGAGAGTATACCTATGTGTCAATAACGTCGTAAAATTAATTGATGGCGCCCTTAATGGCGCCGTTAGTGCCATAGAGAATGGCAACTCTGTTAGTTCTGTTTACAAGATTTTTTTGACAAATTATTAAACTTTCATGCCAATTGATTTTCATAATATGACCAAATTGAATGGAATTGTGTAGTATTATGTGTGGTTAACCTGTTTTAACTGTTACGAAGTTCCAACGGCCGCCGCAATTGTAATTCCCAAAGCATTGGACTGTATGTACCCTGGGGTCCAATGCGACCATTTTTAATGCATTTAAGATTTACCTACTATAAATACATACAATCAGAACGTTCACATCAAATATCACAGTAAAAAAAATAACACGTGTTTTCTAAAATAAATCACACAAAACGCACCCAACTTTCTCCACATTGAACTGCGGCCGCATTTGAAAGATAATGCTTGCAACAATCATCCAATATTGGTCTTAAATCATAAACCCCGAAAGGGCAGGCTCAAATGTGGGCAAAAAACCCGACAATACCCCAAGGGTACCTGGGACCAACGTTCTAAGAACGTAATATTGTAAAAGGTTGAGCTTTTGTGTTGTATCCGGCCTTTCCAAAGTACAGTTTTGTCGATTGCTTGCTAGGCCACATTTGAGTTTGAATGATTGGTTTCATTGGGCACAAAATAGATTTAATAAAATATAAATTATTCTTAACATTATCATATCCCATTTGGTGTGTAGAAACTATTGTCCATGAACTGTCCAAACTTTTTATTTTATTTATCGTAACAAGCTAGCTATTAAGTCCATTTAAGTATCACGGATGTCTTTTAAGGTAGTAGGTGTTGCGTCTATGGTAATCGCTTATCATCAGGTGACCGTCTGTCACCTACCAATCACATTATAAAAGAAAGGATCTAAATTATCTGACTTTATCGTGATCACTAAGACTAACTAGGTAGATACTAACTCCTATATTTATGGCTAATCAAGTTTACATGTCCTAGCTCCTAACTAATAAATCGATTGGAATTGCTATTAATTATACGTCATGTAAACTTCTGAAGAAGCAGCATGGAGTAACGGCGCAAAGGAGGCGACGCACAGTGGGACGGATTTCGGATTTGCGGACATTCAACTTTTTTGTCACAAATCAATTTTTTCTTTATGCGAATCGATAGCTCTAATTACGGCGATCAGATAATGTCAGCACAAATTTTCTGTAAATATTATACTGAATGAGATAAATTGAATATTAAAAAAAAATGTATGGGGCGAAATCTTAAATGCTCTATAAGTTCCAAGTCTTGGTAGATATCAAAGTGATATTTTGTAGGGTTAATATATGGGTGTTTATATATAGAGCCACATACATAGTATTGCCCCGGACTTCCCCGTTTTTCTGATTTATGCAGCTAAACTTAGGTACTTTTTCAATTTTTTCTTAAGGATTATTTTGAGTAACAAACCCAAAATAGTTATAAAAACTATATGCAATTACTGTAATGAATCGTATTTTGACTTAATTCATCATGAAGCAAAACCATTACATCAGATAAGACATATAACAAATAGAAAACGTGTAGGTTAAACTTAGTATTCAACATGTTTCTAGAAACATTGATTTTATTTCGCTAGCATAAGTTTTAACGATAAAGGTATTCATTCATAACAATTGAATTATTCTGTGTCGAGTAATGATCACTGAGATTGCTTATATTTACAAATTTAGGTTCAGGAACATCTTGATTAGATTTGACTTATCTTGACTAGTAAGCATTAAAAGATTCCGAGCTTCAGGAATGAGAGTCATCCTTGTGAGTTTGGACATTCTGACGTAATATTGTAAGCTTAGGATCGGACGATAAAAGAAGATTATGCAAATATCCTCATTTGACTCATGCCTGCTTAGTTTTCGGGAATGGTGTTCTCTATAGTTTTCGAAATTCCTTGTTCCTTCTCGCTTCTAAAGCTTCCTCAGAAAGTTTTCCGATGGGAATCAACCCAAAATGTTCAATGATTTCTGCTCCATGTACTTATAAGTATTTTATGGACGCTAGCAGGCATATTATACCACAGTATAATTTCACAAACAAGGCTGCCGTTTCTCGACAAAACTGAGAAAATTTAGAAACATCTACACGTTCTCCACTTGATATAGTTTGCAGAATTACATGAAACCTTTTAATTAAATGTTCATCAATGCCTGTACTGTAATACGTGCAGTAGTTTTACTATCACCAAATTTTTTTCTGAGGAAGCTTCAGAAGCGAGAAACAAGGAATTTCGAAACTATAGAGAACACCTAATTCTTTGCTAGTCTAAGTATGTAACTCGGAAAGCAATAAAGCATTTTCATTTTTTTTTTTTTTCACCATTCCCGAAAACTAAGCAGGAGTCAAATGAGGATATTTGCATAATCTTCTTTTATCGTCCGATCCTAAGCTTACAATATTACGTCAGAATGTCCAAACTCACAAGGATGACTCTCATTCCTGAAGCTCGGTATCTTTTAATGCTTACTAGTCAAGATAAGTCAAATCTAATCAAGATGTTCCTGAACCTAAATTTGTAAATATAAGCAATCTCAGTGATCATTACTCGACACAGAATAATTCAATTGTTATGAATGAATACCTTTATCGTTAAAACTTATGCTAGCGAAATAAAAATCAATGTTTCTAGAAACATGTTGAATACTAAGTTTAACCTACACGTTTTCTATTTGTTATATGTCTTTATCTGATGTAATGGTTTGCTTCATGATGAATTAAGCCAAAATACGATTCATTACAGTAATTGCATATAGTTTTTATAACTATTTTGGGTTTGTTACTCAAAATAATCCTTAAGAAAAAATTGAAAAAAGTACCTAAGTTTAGCTGCATAAATCAGAAAAACGGGGGAAGTCCGGGGCAATACTATGTATGTCGCTCTATATATAACACCTATAAATTAACCCTACAAAATATCACTTTGATATCTACCAAGACTTGGAACTTATAGAGCATTTAAGATTTCGCCCCATACATTTTTTTTGAATATTCAATTTATCTCATTCAGTATAATATTTACAGAAAATTTGTGCTGACATTATCTGATCGCCGTAATTAGAGCTATCGATCCGCATAAAGAAAAATTTGATTTGTGACAAAAAAGTCGAATGTCCGCAAATCCGAAATCCGTCCCACTGTGCGACGCCGCGGGCGACGCTTGTATGCGGATGCCCGAAATATAACGATTTGACATAGTATGACGATAGGCAGTAATCCTAACGGATTTAAATGAAATTTGGTATACAGATGATCTAGACCCTGAGAAAGAACATAGGCTACTTTATATTGCGAAAAGGGGTTTGTAAGGGGTTAAAAGGGGGGTAAAAAGTTACTTTTCTACGCGGACGAAGTCGCGGGCGGCCGCTGGTAATATTTAAAAGTTTTTATAAGTACTTTGACTTGTGATCGGTGGCAGACGTGCAGATTGATAGCTTAATGGTAAGTGGTTGCCACTACCACCGCAACTAGGGTTGCCAAATGATCGAGAATTGGTGGGATTTTCTTGACTTGTCGTATGTCCTCCCGACTAGGCGACTCCCCCCGACAAACGAAGAAATCGACAGTCCATTTCACAGTAGATACCAATGGATTATCAAGTGCGCTGCCAATCGTCTAACTCCGGTTCAACCGGCTCATTCCCATAACATAGAACGCTTTCAAGAGTGTCGTTCATTATTTAGGTACATTTAAATCTCTTAACGCATATTCCCGGTTGCGTCCTAACCTATCGCTTAGGAGTCCGGGATATCTATGCTTAGACTATGATTTAGGATTTGATAATCACACATATATCCTAATTTATATTATAACTAGTGGCTCACCCTCACTTCGCTTCGGGACCGTAATTTAGAAATGAACCAATAGATGGCGCTGTGTCCAATTACAACGCGAAAGCGTTTCGTGTTTTCGGTTTTATAGATAACATTTGTTCAAACACTTTTCGAAATTCATCGAAAAATTTTTCGACTCCCCATACAAAATGACCAAGTCACGTGACCGACTTTGTAGTTATGGAAAGATGAAATTTTTTATACGAATTCTCAAAAGTCATAGAACAAAATAATGTTGATCAGATTGATTTTGAGAACACCTGGTTAAAGGGATGTAAATGTTCACAAATACACCCTGTAATATTATTTTTTATTTCACGTTGTCCCCGGTGATCTTGTATTCTTACCAAAACCATGAAACAATTATGTTATTTTCAGTGTGTTTGACCTACATTAATATTGAACCTAATTTCTATGTAAATAAGGGTGAGGGTTCAGTTGAACAAAACTGATTTGTTACCGTTGATGTGTGACATCCGTACAATGTAAGTCACTGGATATATGAATACCTACTGTGGGTATAACTGAGTGGTAACGGTGTAAGTATTTGTTTTTTATTTTCTAATTTGTCTGCAATTAACAAGTTATAAAAAAAGCTGTCGGGAAATTTGTGTTGCAAAAAGAGATGTTGCATTTACGAGGTAAGTAAGTAGTCATGTCTTGTAGTTTTTTTTGCAATCTGCAAAATAATGATATAAAATTATTTTGCTGATGCCGTTTTACGTAATGGTTTAAGCGTCGTTGCAGGTTCGCGGGTTCGATTACTGTGCATAAATGTTTGTTGATGAAACACTCAGAGTACGTTGGATCTGGGTGTTTAGGGGATCTCAATACTCAATAATTTATTGCGTCCCATAAGGTACAATAGTAAGGATCTTGATTGATTTTGATTTTTTATTTATGTGATAGGTGGCAGACGAGCAGACGGACCACTTGATGTTAAGCGATTGCCGCCAGTGGAGTCACAAGTGCGCTGCCAACATTTTAACCCCCTATCCCCCGATTAGGCCTCTACCCTCACTCACTCGGCGAAACAATGCGCAGGCGCTGCTTCGCTGTGAAATAATTTCATCATAGGATCAAATACCCGGCAAGGCGACCATTGTAGGTAGTACAGCATTCGCAAAACTGCAGCATCTGCACGCCAAAAGATTGTTGTCGCTCTGAGGCCCAGTCGCTAGGTAGACTTAAAGCCTAAAGGAATGTACATAAGTTGCACCCGTTTGTGTAGCCTTACAGTTATGTTTGAGGTGTTCGCTTAATTGGACTGCTTATGCCACAGTCAAACAACTTGCAGTAGATAACTCCCTGCCGAGGTCTGTTTTTCCCGACCATTATAATCTAGACATCTTTAAGGCAAAAGTGAACAGGCACCTCCTAGGCAAACGCGTACCATCCTAGACCTCATCGTCACTTTCCATCGATCCTGGTCGATCCTGGACTGATTGTTGCCACTGTTGCCAGTCATTAGCTTAAAGTTCTGGCAGATCATTTAAGACGACGTCTTTCCAGCGATACTAGGTCGGCCAACAGGGCGTCGCGATGCCCCATCGGTCGGCTCTGGTATACCAGAATCGTCTCGTGAAAAAGCATACAGTATGCATGTATGTATGTATGATCGTCGTTCAATCTCTCGAGAGGGCCAAGCTGGCGAAGACGATTCAGGATGTTCTTTAGGTATTTACTGTCTAGGCATTGTAGTAAAAATCTGAGTATTTCTTCATTGTAGTATGAATCTGAGTATTTCTTACTTGTGATGTTTTAACGAGAGCGATTAAGTAGATAAGAACGCGCCTTTTATACTTGTCATACTGTATTTTTGGAAAATAAACGTATTTTTATTTATTTATTCTTTTATTTAGCTGCCATATCCTTCTCAGCTTTTTGTTTTTGACAGATATTCTTCGAACGCGCCGCACTGGCGGCTGTTTTACTGTGCCGCGGCTGTGATCATCACATTCTTTGATATCTGACCCCGCTCCGGCGCAGCGGTGAAACGGAACGCTTATGGCGGCTAGTAAATCAGCCAGAAGTGCCATGGGAAATATAAACAACGGGACTTGTCGTCAAAACCACTTGGACAACAATTTTTTGGATGATTTGCTAGGTAGCCCTGGTGGTCTTTTGTTAGGTTAAGCCTCTTATGTCAGACTGTTTTTTTAATTGCGCTTGGGCACAGCATTCAACACTGCGCCACAGAGGTCGTGGTACCTACTTAAATATACAGGGTGTATTCGTGAACATATATACCTATTCTATTTACCACATCTACCAATCATTCTTAACAACATTATTTTGTTCTACGACTTTTTGATAATTCATCGAAATTTTTCTCGTCTCCACATACCCACAAAACGAATAAGTCACTTGACTTAGTACCTATGAAATATTTTTTTATGCAAATTTCTAAAAGTCAATAGGTAGGTACTAGTGATGCGCCGAATAGTGGTTTCACCGAATAACCGAATACCGAATAATATTCGGTTCAATCTTTACCGAACCGGATATTCGGCCGAATTATTCGGTTTACCATTTTCTATTTTGTTTCCGATCTCTCTTCTATACTAGATACGGTGACCAAAAAGCACTTAAGTTAATTCGTACTGAGATATAACTAAAGTGTTTATTCCTTCCGTGTCAGAAATTTTCTTAACGTATCTCTGTTATAGTGTCTTTTAAGTAAATAATGCACTTAATAAAATCGTCACAGGGTTCCAAGTGGGACTCGAACCCACAACCCTCTACATAGTACACACCGGGTGGCTGTTCTGGTATGCAGTGGGTGGTGGTATGTGAAAGGTCGAGTACCACCTGGACTCTTGGATGATTTTTTAAGAGCACCTATTAAGAATAAATTGCAAAGAATATCATAAGTAACAAAAATAAAATTATTTATCATTAAATAACTTAATAAAATTATTTATTGTTGATTCATATTTTTATTTTAATAATTTGCCACATACATAGGTAAGTGTTTTTTATTAAAAAATTAAAATTTTGATCTGAGTTCGGAAACAAAGCTTTATAATTATTATAGATATAAATTTAAAAATATTTTTAAGCATAAAAATAAATAGTAAAATTAATATTTATTGATTTGGCTTAAAAATAAATGAATTAGTTTTTTTTTTAAGTTAATGTTAGCTACATACTAATAGGGCAGGAAATAAATATGTGGGGAGCTAAGGTGCGTCGACCTCCACGAGCGGCCCCGCTGGTAATCAGTTCTGTCTTGATTCCAGCCGCGGCTGGTATCAGTCAGAAACGGTTACCGTGGGGTCCGGTGTTCCCCGGGCAACGGCGGGTAGTAATCTCACTGCGGTGGATTGCTACCCGACGGCCGACGGACGCACACTGGTCCTCGGACCTGGGGGGCTGTGTCCGGCTCCGCCCGCGCGGGTTGCGCGGCGGTTTTTCCGGCGGGCGCTTTGACGTCAGCCACCCCTCATGAGTGGAGCGCTTCCGGGCGCAGTGGGCGAAAGCCCCTGATGTAGAGACCTGCGCTGCAAGGTCGCAGCCAGCGAATTGCGGGCGGCAGGTCGGTGTTGTCCGTTTTCCTGGCTCCGCATCCAGCGGAGTTGGATCTCGGGCGCGCTTCGTTTTGAAGCTGCGGGGTTTGTTTCCCCAACCCGCTCTGCGCTGCATCCAGCAGTGTATGAGTGGGAAGGGTCCCCGCAGTCTCCCTCTTGACGGTGCCTGCACTGCAGCCAGTAGTGTGGGTGCCCCTCGGGAGGGTGCGTTACGAGGGCCGTGGGAGAGGCCCTGGGGGCTGCGCGCTTTGCAGCCCCGGAGGACTGGAGTGGGGCCGTATTGGCGCTGCCCCGCAGTCCATGGGTGGGTCTGCGGCGATGAGGTTCGTCCTATTTCCCGCTTTCCCACCCCAAGCCTGGACTTGCCGGGAAAGGCCGAAGGGGTTTTAGTGGGTATGCCTCTGGACGGCCTCTGATTAGCAGAGGCCCAGCCCAGAGGAGAGCCCCACACTACCCGGCCGCCTCCCAGCGGCCGGGGTGTGCATAAGGCGGCGCTAGCCGACGTCGGCTCCTTATGAGCCGGCGGCATTTCCCCTTCGTCACCAAAAAAAAAAAAAAAAAAAAAGGAAATAAATATGTGGAATTTAGATGTTAAAATACACGTTGATTTCAAGTTTAATTGATTTCATTTATTAGCTTTTTAACACATTCCTCGCCAGTTTTATTTAATTTACAAAAACATAAATCTAACATAACGAAATTTGTCCTTTTAAATTCCATGTTATATAGCCAGGAAAATAGAAATACTCTAACCGAATACTCTAACCGAATACCGGCACTAAAACCGAATAATTCGGCCGAATACGAATAGTGGAAAAAGTGCCGAATATGCCGAATACCGAATACCAACCGAATATTCGGCGCATCTCTAGTAGGTACCTAATACCAACATTATGTTCAGAATGGTTAGTAGAAGATAAGGGATGTGTTCACAGATGCAGGGTGTATTACGTGCGCAGATACAAATGCACTGAAATATTTATATTACATTACACATCATTTTTGGTGTGACACGACCGAAGAGTGATCAGGTGCATGTCCAACGGTGTAATGCCATCACTTCTAGGCATCGGCTTGACACTGAAAGATTCTAGCGGACAAACGAGCAGACGGCTCACCTGATGGTAAGTGATGACTGCCGCCCATGGACATCTGCAACACCTGCGAGGCATTACAAATGCGTTACACCTCTGAATATTTGCAAATGTAAAAATGAACACCTGTAAGTATTTTCTTTCTTCTTCTTTCTTTCTCTTAAGGAATCTTTCAATACTCGTACGTAGTGGTGAGTGTTGCTATAAGCCTCGCACGCGGGTTCGCTCTCGGCTCGCGTCGAGGCGGACCGGTCGCAACCAGGCCGACCGTTAGCTGCCCACGCGCAGCCGTGGTGCGTTCAACGATAGCGACACTCGCTATAAGGAAATTATTGCAATACTAGTGCCCCTGGCTTGCTCCCAGTTGTCACCTGGACGTTCCCAGTGGCAACCAACGAGAAAAAAAAAAACATAAGTAGGTATTAAGTAATTCAATGATTCTTTTTTTTACACAACAACTCATGCATTGACCTGACTCCGTACTAAGTAGCTTAAGCACTTGTGTTACAGATATCAGACAACAGAGGAAACTCAAATATAATACTTAAATACATATATAACACCCAGACACTGAACAAACCCAAGTGTTCATCACTCGACATTTGTTGCAACAACCCATCCGTCGTAGCAAGAAATGGGATATTAGGTATTGAATGATTTTAGGATTGAATAAGAATGACCCGTTTACCGCAGTGGTTTGAGCGCCGTTTGAGAAGAAAGGGTCGCGGGTTCGATTCCCGCACCAACACAAATGTTTGTTGATAAGATAGATATTTGTGTTGGGTCTGGGTGTTTGTGGTTCCTTCGTCATTTCTGGTTTTCATAGCACAAGGGAAAACCTTAGTTTGGGACCAGGACAATGTATGTGATGTCGTCTTCTAATTATTTTTTTGGAAATTTAGGATAGTTCCTGAAACGTGTAGGTAACCATGATTTAGTTTGTCTGTTTCCTCTATTAAAGGGTTGCGAAGGAAGTTAGATCTCGAAGATTGACCCATTTACATTTTTACTCTTTAACTTAAATATTATGAACAAAATGTCTAAGCCCTTTGGGAAATTTTGAAAAAGACCATCGGAAAGGAGGCTCAATGTCTTGTTGGTCGTAACACCCTGGTCGAGGGCAAACGTCACTAATCAACCAGGTGTGTGATCTGTTCTATATAGGGTGTATCTGTAGACATTAACATCGCTGAATAACATTTGGTCAACGACTTTTGGAAATTAGTATTTTTTTTTCGATACAAAATACTTACAAAATTACCCTTTAACCACGTCTTCTACCAACCATTCTGAAAAACATTTGTTAAATACGACTTTCGGAAATTCGTCAAACTGTTTTTCGACTCCCCATACAAAATTACTAAGTCAAGTAACCGATTTTGTAAGGACAACCACTGTCACATTCTCTTAAAATTGATATTTAACTTAATATGTTTGACAGTAAGATGAGAATGAGATTCGATCAAAGATATTACACTATAACTCCAATATCTTTGGATTCGATTGATGAAATTTGACAGCTTTGTATTTTATCAAAAGTTCCAAAAGCCATTGAACAAAATGTTGTTCAAAATTAGTAGAACACGTGATTAAAGGAATGTAATTGGTCTCTAACCATGGACTTATCATTTTCTCTAACACACCCCGTATGCTTGCATTTTGACAAGCGGCCATCACTATAAAATGATAATAACATCGTCCACCAATCTAACAACTGTCGTCGTGAGGCGCAGGCGCAGGCCGATGGAGAATTATAATTGGTTACTGTTTAAGCTGTCATAGGCAAAAAAACTCCCTAATGGAAGAGCAACACTTCGCCATGAATGGGCTGGCTCGACCAGAGTGGTTGAGCGTGGACTGTAGGTTCGCCGGTAATAATAATTGATGCCAATAAAAGCCTGATATTGGCAAAATAGTAATTGTATTTCCAAAAGACACCGTTATATATCACTAAAGCATTGAGTAAAGACTAGTAAAACAAAACAATAATATATTTAAAAAAATAGTAGGTAAAAACATAGAAAACATAAACAATATAAAAAAGGAGACTGGTCCAGCCGTCGATCCTCAAGATGATATCACACACAGCTTCAGAAACGGCGTGAAGCAGCGCCAGCGCTGTTTGGGCATGGGTGGCCCATCGGGAGGGCAAGCTTAGGTTAGAGGAGCACTGGTGACCCTCACTGGTGAGGGTAGAAATATGCATACAGATTTGAAAACTGAAAATCCATAGGCGCATGCTCGTATTCGAACCAGGAGCCCCGTATGGATAGAAAACGATGGCATTTCATATTATTTAGCCGCCGATCGTCCGGAGCTTCCTCCGCATGCGCGCGCGCCGATGCATGTGCGGTAGGGTGGCCATGCTGTTGGAATTACGGATATTACCACTCACAAACCAAACGCTTTCCAATTTTTGTTAAGCCAATAGCAATATTAAAATGAATATAACATAATATAAGTTTTACATAGGTTAATGTCTTATTGTGAAAGCCCAATTGTTTTTTTTTTTTTTTTTTTTTTTTAGCCTGCTTGATCCCACTGCTGGGCTAGGTCTTCCACTGGCGCCTATTTGCTGCCGTTATTTCCCAGTCCCGGGAGTGATGATCCAATCGTCACGCCATCTTTTCTTAGGCCTGCCTCTCAGGCGACGGCCATCTGCAGGCTGCCACTGCGTGACGATTTTGGTCCATCTGTCCGGGTGCATTCTGCAAACGTGCCCTGCCCAATCCCATTTTAATTTGGCGGTCTTTTCACCTACATCTGCTATTCCGTTTTGGAGCGGATTTCGGTATTCCTAACGCGGTCTATGATTTTGATACCTAAAATGCTCCGTTCCATAGCTCTTTGGCCAATCTTGAGTTTGGACTTTTGATTTTCAGTTAATGACCAAGTCTGAGCACCGTACGTAAGAATAGGTAGAATGCAAACATCGAGCAGCTTTCGTTTGAGAGACACGGGGAGATCTCCCTTCATGTACATCTTCATAGACCAGAAGCTCTTCCAGGCGTTATCGATACGGCGAAAGCCCAATTGTATTGCAAATTAATTCCGCGGAGTATTAGTAGATGGCGCAGCGCGTGGCGTAAATCACGCATGCATTTGATCGAATCGATTTAACTTGAAATCAGTTTTATTGATAACAAGCTGTTATCCGCGATTTCATCAGCATCCCCCCTTTTCGCAATAAAATGTAGCCATAGCTATTTTCTTTCCAAGGGTCAATTAGACCATCTGTATACCAAATTTCATTCAAATCCGTTCAGTAGTTTTGGCGTTAAAAAGAAACAGACAGACAGACAGAGTTACTTTCGCATTTATATATTAATTGATAAATCATAAATCTTCCGTAACCAGGGGGTATTTTTCATTTTTTTCTGGTGAAAAAATGTGTGAATACGAATGTCAAAAAACGGGAGACGTCTCCCCTAATGCACGCCATACATACGTACGTATGTCCAGCAGTGGACGAGTGTGGATTGCTGATGATGATGAAAAAAAGCCTAAACCATAGTTCCCACATGTCCTAGTTTAGCGGTGGTCGTGGTGTCATGGCGCGCTGCGCAGCTGTCAGCGCAGCTGCGCGGGCAGATTGCGACCTGTCCGTGCGCCGGAGTGCGGGATTTGACGCAGGAGGTGGGTGTTAGCGTCGAATTAGGCCGAAGATGGCTTTTTATGATATAGGTGGCAGACGAGCCGACGGATCACCTAATGCTAAGCGATTACAATAGAATAAAACTTTATTTGGCACATTACCTACCTAGGTTGCCTGGAAGAGATTGCTTATAGTGATAAGGCCGCCTTTGTTGTACATCACTCCTGTTATAACAAGTTTTATACCTCTGTTTTGTGTGCAATAAAAACATATTCATTCATTCATTACAAAATTACTGCCGCCCACATTTTTTTTATTTTTATTTTTTATTGCTTCACGCCGGTTTTCTGTGAGGACGTGGTATTAACCGGTCGAGCCGGTCCATTCAAGCCGAAGCGTTGCTCTCCCACTGTTGAAAGCTGCTTAGCTTGCTTAGTGCTAATGAACGCTTATGCTCATCCATCAGTTACTTACCTTACTACGTTCAGCGACTCAAAGTGAATCTTGGCCTCGTGTCGGAACGAGAATTCACCAGTCCGCTCTATTTTCAGTTACCTTTTGCCAAGCAGAAAAACAAAGATCCTTTTTCCGTGTTTTTTCCTATATTCATTTTGTTTGAAAACCTGTACAGGAAATGCTCTACCGTAGGAGAGCCACTCTTCGGCATGATGGCTTCGGAACAAAGTAGGTACCATGGCCTTACAGAAAACCGGGAAAAAGCGCCTGTATTTTGCCGAGTGAGTGAGAGAACTAGAAGCCCAGGCCCAGAGGGGAAAGACACCACTGGTGTTTCAGGTATCCATGGGCGGCGGTAATCGCTTACCATCAGGTGATCCGTCGGCTCTTCTGCCACCTATATAAAAAAAAGAGAATTTTCAGGTTGGAAGCGCACTTGGAATACTCGCAATCAATCCAATCAATAATGGCCTCACCCTTTCGCCCTGATTGCGCGTCCCTGCGCCGGCGCAGACGCAATGTGCGCGCTCACCTGTTGCCCTGCGCACGCCCACCGCCTTGCGCCGCATGTGTTACGTTTGTGTCTTCAGATTAGCGTATATTTCAATCCGTCAAAATATCAAGAACAGCGAATTTTAGGGGAACTAAAGATACCATGAGTGGAGGCCGCGTGCAGGAGGCCGCAAACAGCAGGCCTCCCACCAGAGGTCCCTCCACCAGCCCATGGTCCTTCCTACCGTCTCGGCATACGGACCGAATCTTGGGAGACGCTCACCAGGTACTTGCTAAGGGCTCTTTCCCCGGTGCGTTTCTTCACTCCCTACAAAGTCTGTGTCTTTAGCCCATTTCAATGTCACTTCTCCCCAAATGGGGCGTGAAACACCACAGCACAAGCGACTGGCGCTCGGGCAGATCCACATCAATAGAACTCCTTCCTAATGTCAAGCCTTAAATTTTGTGTGCAAACGCACGCAACCGTCGAAAACCTTCTGCAGAGTTGACCATCTCTTGATGGTATACTGGTCCTATCTCGTTTATGTTCCAGTCATTCAGCATCTGTTGCCGTTCCTTTTCATACAGCTGACATTCCCATAGCGCCTCCTATCAGGTGGACTGAAGAACTAGTGAAGGTCGCGGGAGTCCCTTGGATGCGGGTGGCACAGGACCGATAATATGTGTGGAGAACTTTGGGGTTGGCCTATGTCCAGCAGAGGACGTCTATTGACTGAAATGATGAAGATGATACCCATGGGACTACCATACTTGATGACATAAGTGGCAGTGGCGCTGGCGCCATCAATTAATTACATGACTTTTATTGACGCATTTTAGGTTACGTTACAGCTTGAAAACTTACACGCACACTAAATACGCGGGTAAATAAACCTGTTGCGCGTATACGAACGACTTTTGGCCTGTTTATGTGAACCTAGAAATACCTATTAAGTAATTAACCCATAACAAGTGCTACGCCCTCACTTCGTTTCGGGGCAAAATTTTGCTTTTTTAAATCAAACCATGCCAATAAAATGTTGATCATCGCTCGAGTACTTAAGTATTTCACATTTTCACGCTTCACGATTGATACGTAAGAACGCGTCAACGCTTCTACGACGCCGTGAGCGTGTGACAAAACGCGTCTAAACGCGCTTCAATAAATCCAGCATATACGCGTATAAAACGCTAATCTGAAACTACGCATACCTTATTTTGTTGTTTGATGTACATTAATTAAAGGTAAGGGCGTGTTCCGTTTTAATTAATAAGGACTTTCTTGTCAAAATAAGTCATTTTAGCAACATTGCGCTTAAGAACTCACTCATAATTGCGCAGGCGCTGCATCGCGACGGTTTTCTGTGAGGCCGTGGTATCACTTCGGTCGAGCTGGCACATAACAACAACGTTTCATTTAGGCTGAGTACTAACTCAGCGAATTTGGCAGGCGATTCAACCCTTGGAATTACTAAATTCCAAGGGTTGAATCTTGGTTTTTCTTCGGTTCTGTCATTTAATGAAAGAAAATAATGCCAAAATTAAAAATAACCTAAACTATGACTTTCCTAAGTAAGTATTTAGGTACTATTTAATAATATAAAAAAAAATTTGGCTAAATCGGCAGCCGTTGAGTCTATCTTAGCATGTGAAAAACCTAAAAAAACCTATATTGGAAAAAATGGGGTTTGATTTAGAACAGGCGATATTTGGTTTCTCAGTTGACTTTGAACCAAGTATGTTTGAAATAAAGTTGAAAGTTGGTTGTGGATACCGACCATGTTGTGCCAATACCACCATACGACCTACCTACGTGGACATTGACATAAACTAAGAAACAACGAAGACACCACAACACCCAGATCCAATCAAAACATCTGTTTTATGAACAAAGGTGTGTGTTGATGTGAGATTGAACCCGCGACCCTTTCTCAACCGGCGCTTAAACCACTGCGCTAAGTGGGTCATTTGTTTACCACAATATGTCAATATCTTCACACGATTTTCAACTTAATGTCACACACCATTAAGGTCAGAACAGCATGAAGAAATTTGACTAGTCCTAGCTAGTCAACAGTCAACGTATGTCTGTACGTACAGTCGGCGTCACGTACAATAAAATGTAAACACCTCGACTCTTTTGTCAGAATTATAAGGTTCATATTTCAATGCGGTTCTATGTATAGGTACTTATTAATGCACGTGACTGTATGTACCCCCGCTAAGCAAAAATAGCACTTATATCTCAGACACACGGTCCAAAGTCCAAAAAGGCTAACCTGTGATTTGACTACCTACAAACCCAACCTAAAGGGCAATCAATAAACGATTTACAAATGATCAATCTCCACACACAAAGGGCTAAGAAAAAGGTGCTCCAAGGGTCTTGTGGCGCGTGCGCAGCTGCGCGGCCATCTGCGCGCGCATCTGGTGACAGGAGGCCGGCGCGGGCGCAGGCCAGTGCGATTCGTAAGCAAATAAATCATAGGTGAACGAACAGAACGAATTAAGTATAGTCTCGCTCTTCTAAGCGTAACTTCACGACCTGATACCACCTTCTCCTTTCTACCACCGGATATTGCGGAAAACGAAAAGAATCCACCCTTACACCGTGGAAGTTCCACCAGCTCGTACTAAGAGTTCCGCTTCTTCTTTCTTAATACGAACTGCTAAGGTATGGAACAACTTACCGGCTTCTGTATTTCCGGAGAGCTACAATTTGGGTGTCTTTAAGTCGAGAGTGAATAGGCTTCATCAGGGAAAGCACGCTACATCTTAGACCTCATTGTCACTTGACCAATTCCTGGTTAAGTTGAGAGTGACCCCACACCACAGCCCAGACTGTCGTCTTTTAAGCGTGGGCGTCTTGCCACGGCTACTTGGGTTTTCACAAAAACGCTAGACTGTGGGGAGGTCGCTGGCAAGACACCAACGCTCCAAACCAAGTCTCCCGAAGTACAATTCAAGGACCGGCTGGACCCAGCGTGCGTTATTACATGTACGCATTCTTGAAGAACGTGAGGTTGATTCGTTGATTTGCCGTCCCAGGGCTATCTACAATTTGCTACCCAACCAACCTTGCCGACCCCTTAATTAAGTCGCCCTTTGCTATAGCCGATTCAACCTTATGTCAAACCAGGCCTCAATAGGGGGGGGGGGGGGTCCGGACCCCCTGGACCCCTCCCCCCCTTATATACGTCCATGGGGTTTAGATTCTGATGTAAATTTAGGAGGAACATGGAGTTAAAAGTCTGCCAAGGTAATGACAACTCGATGAGAATGACCCTGTACCTATTAGTATGCGTAGAAAGAGATGCGAGCCACAGTTATGCCCTAGGATACTTTAGGTACCGTTTATTTCAAGTAATGGTAGACAATCCTAGGAGATAGGCTCAAATAATTGAAAGAAGTGGGAACTAGGTAGCAATCAGGTGCAATTGGATCGAATGAAAATGCACGCACATCAGAAGCCAATTGCTGGGCAAATATAGGCCCAGTAAAAAGTTAGCCTAGGTTTGTAATGTTGCAGTAAAAAGTTAACCTAGGTTTGCAGTCTACACCAGGCGTCGATCTATCGTTGTGGGCACTGTGGCATGCCCACAACCTTAAACAGACTTTTTTATGTCATGGCAAACGAGCAGACGGCTCACCTGATGGTAAGCGATTGCCGCCGCCCATAGGCACCTGCAACACCAGTAGAGTCACAAGTGCGCTGCTAACCTTTTTCCCCAATTGGGTCTCCGGTACCCTCACACACTCGAGCGCAAGCGTTGCTTCACGCCGATCTCTTGTGAGCCCGTGGTATCACTCCGGTCGAGCCAATCATGCTAAAGCATGGCTCTCCCACAGTTAAAATACCATCGCCCACATTCATGTCGAAAAATAAAACACCACACCAAGCGGCTGTCATTCCATCCTTATCATCTTGATGGTTGGCGATCTAGCACTGTGCGATTTTCGAGGAATTTTCTCCCGCGAACCTCAGTCTTGTGGAATAGTTTAGCTGCGGCAGTATTTCCTGACGGCTATGACTTAGGGACCTTCAAGAAACGAGCGTACTCCCTCTTAAAAGGCCGGCAACGCATCAGCGACCTCTCTGATCTCGCAGATATTCATGGGCAGCGGTGATTACTTACCAGCAGGTGACCCGCTTGCTCGTTTGCCGCCTCTAGTATAAAAAAAGCATCATTTAAATTCACACGAATGCTTGTCCAAATCAAACCCACGACCTTGGCTTATAAGGGTGGGTCACTACCAAAAGCGCCATCCGGCCAGTCCCTTCATTGATATTAAATCCATTAATTGATATAAATCCTGAGACAGGTAACATTCTCTTCCTACACGCATCGGCCTATCGGGTATCAGTGTCTCCGCGGAGGCTGGGCAGGATGTTTAGACTGGCCGCGTGCTGACTGGACGCACTGGTATCACCAGCGGTCGCCAACCAGCGACCTTCTTCTTAGTAAAAAAAATATTGGCCTCCAATAGAAGTTTTTTGTGAGGACGTTGAAGATCGACGGCTGGACCAGCCTTCTTTCTAACTAATAAGTGCTATTACAACCTACAAGAACTTTTTCAATGATAAATTAATTTTAGATCTTTCCTCACAAATAAATATTTTTATAAGTGTTTAACAATAAATTGTAATTTGTTTTTTTTTTTTTCTTTTTTTATGAGATAGTGGGCAGACGAACAGACGGATCACCCAATGGCAAGCGACTACCGCCGCCCATGGACACCCGCAACACCAGAGGAGTCGCAAATGCGCTGCCGACCTTTTAAGAAGGAATACGCTCGCTTTTTCGCTATTTATTTTCTTTTAAGTAAGTATATGTTACTATTTTTTTTAATACACAATACAATACTGTTAAACATGAAAGTATTAATAAGTTTTATGATTGTAAAATTGTGCAATATTAGTTATTGTGTAGGTAATTCATAATAATGTGCGCCTTCATTTATATTGCTGTGCCCTGACAGGGTGTCACATCTACTCACTTTTAAATGTAGGTAACACCTTTATTTTTGTACTAGTGGCCCGCCCTCACTTCGCTTCGGGAACGTAATTCAGAAATGAACCAATAGATGGCGCTGTGTCCAATTACATCGCGCAAGCGTTTCGTGTTTTTGGTTTACCTATAACCCTTGTCGTTGTCTATAGAAGTTATCTCTTTATAAATGCCAATGGTATAGATAAAAGAAGAAGAAGACAGAAGATATAGAAGAAGATGTGATACGCAATAAATAAAACTAATAAATATTTTTTTATTGAAATATCGTCAGAACAATCAAATACCTACTACAAGTCTACTTATACTTGCGAGGAATTATTAGTTTGCTGCCTAATCTAGGAGTATCCTGTATCTTAGGCAGAAACGAAAAGAAAAACCTACTTAATTAACAAATTAATAAATGCTTTGAATTTGAAACCGCATCAATTCCTAGCAATCTTAAAGCATTTTCTTTTAATATTTTTAACGTTTACGTGTCAGTGATGGACTTTACCGTAATCGCTGTATGACGTCTTCAAACCAGTTGGTCGGGATGAGTGGCCAGGCAGACACGCAACTCAGTGACAAAATAACTTATTTATTTATGCTTATGCCGGAATGAATGCACTTATTCGATGCGCTTTGAACAAACCTTTTAGCAAACTGATTAATTGTGGGATAGCCATGCTTCGGCATTAATGGGCCGGCTCGACCGAAGTGATACCACTGCCTTACAGAAAACCGGCGTGAAGCAGCTCCTGTGCTGTGTTTCGCCGAGTGAGTGAGGGTACCGGAGGCCCATGGGGGGGAAGGTTAGCAGCGCACTTGTGATTCCACTGGTGTTGCATGTGTCCATGGGCGGCGGCAGGTGATCCACCTGCTCGTCTGCTACCTATCACATAAAAAAAACCCCTCGGAATGCTCGCAGCCACTGAGCTACCGATGACGCTAGTTGGCCAACGATTTTTTAAGTGGCTCATAGTTTCGCCGGGTGAGCGAGGGTACGGGCCCAATAGGGGGGAATGGAGGTTAAAAGACTGGCAACACACTTGTGAGTGTGACTCCGGTGGTGTTTCAGTCTATGGGCGGCGGCAATTGGTTACCTTCAATTGATCCGTCTGCTCGTCTGCCACCTATCACATAAAAACACATAGTACGCTTCCGTTTTTGGTAGCGCATCCCAAATGACATTGTTCTTCTTGCCAGTAAATACATTCTAATTCTATGGCCCGTACACCACGGCCTCGATGGCGCAGTAGCTAAGGTGTTCGCCCGAAGCGCGAAAGGTCCCGGGTTCGATTCCCGGCCAAGTCAATTTACTAAGTTGGGACTCGCAGTATTTTGGTTTACGCTCCCAGTTAATTATCGTCACCTGGTCCTCATAGTACAGGGGTTGCCCTAGTTTGAGACCAGGTTGATTGGTGTGATTGTCCGGCGCATTTATTTATTTATTATTTATTTATCACAAAGGTTTACGATCCCTGTGTCAGAGGTTAATCCTACGCGAAATACCTAACCGTCGAGCAATCGTGACACTGCACTTAGGGTACTGATAGCGCCATACCTCCAAGGCTGATGGGATGGAATGCAATCAGTAAATGCATTATGCAATCTAGAGTACACCGTTATTATTAGACCTTTGTTATAGGTCAACTCATTACCATCCCAGCTTGTACATTCCCGCCCCGTTGGTCTAGTAGTTTAAGTAGCTGGCCTGGCCGTGATCTCGGGGTCCCGAGTTAAGCAAAAATATTTTTTGAATTTTTCGCACATAGCTCGGGTTTGTGATCACCAATCCGCATTCATTAGGCAAGCGTGGTGATTAAGCCTATATCCCATCTTGTCACAATTTTTTTAATTCCTTGTGAAAAGTGAGCTCTCACCCGACATTGCTGAGTTGTTCGCCTATTTAGGGTACAATTCTTAAATTTACTTTCTGTAAAACCATTTTTTGGAACGTGTAAATAATTGTTACGCTGAATAAATTAATTTTTCATTTTTCAAAAGTTTGGATCAATATTTTATTGAGGAAATTAGACAGACTATATTAACCTAATATGTGGATTGTGGATATCTGTATAGAAAGTCATTCATCGATGGAATACAATCATTTGTACGCACCGCAGCCACAGTATATCCTCGAAAAGTAGTCCATAAGGCCGTGACTCAACTCAAATGGCCATTTCATCCGTTATGAAACCTGCCGAATTTACGAAACGCAAATTAACAACTATTATTATATTTGACTTTTAGAATGTGTAAGCTCAAGCTAGTCTTTGGTCCTAACAATGGTAACTTTATATTTGTGTGCAAAAATTTCAATGGAATAAATACTTTTATGTTTCTTGGAATCGCCTTTAGGAGCACGTCGAGGCCGTAACTTTACAAGTTTATTCTAACTCACGAAGCATACCATTTTGAACTTTATGCTAATATTGATAACGAAAAGAATAGTAACTATTTAACTTGGCAAAGATATTGTAGCTTCCTTTTGTTCTAAAGGAACGAATTTCGCCGCCTAAGTTGTTTGCAAAAATAGTTTTTAATCTGTGCTTTGTTATTTCTTTGCCTTACTTACCTGCTCTCATTGATGAAGATAAGTATTATTACAAAAGAGGTTCTTTACAATTTTCATCTTGGTTTCAATTTTATGAAAGGCCAGGTATCTATTATTTGAAGGTAAGTTACCTAGTTCGTAGGTTTTTGGAGATAAAACTCAAGAAAACCTACAAAATTTAAACTAGGTGGGTAAGATGTTTTATGTGGCTACACAAATTTTACTACTAAACTACCCACCTAATTTTAGAACATGAGTTTAATGTCAGATTCCATTTTTTTATTTTTGTGGTGTTTTATAATTATGTTCTGTAACGTCATGACGTTACAGAATAAATATGTACCCATAACCCCGGTCAAAATTAAGTTTAAAATGTTTAAGTACTAGTACTTACGTAAAATCCTCAAAAAATACTAGTGCTTTTTTAAGGTTTTTACTTAGTTTTGCGTTTTTACCAGTACTATTTATGTACCTCCTGCAGCCTGTAAATGAATCTGCACTTAGCCCTAATACAGTAAGTAAATACGATGTAAATAGTGTAAGATTCGTTGGCCGTCCTTAATAAATAAATAAACTCTAATACCATATCAAAATGTAAAAAGTTTTCGCGCGATTTTCACGTAAAATATTTGGCGCCATTTTTTGTCAAATCGGTGTCATAGACAAACATGGTGTCATAAAGAGTAATTTATCACCACGTGGCTCGTGCGAGGCTGTTCTACCATGTTCCTGGACGATCTGCGCGCGCAGGTAGTGCGGGAAGACGGTTTGAATGTCGAATATCGCGGGGTTGCTAGGGCGGGAAAAATATTAGCATTTAAAGTTGAATATTATTGGCAATGTATTTTAATAAAAATAACACAATAGTGTTTTATAAAACCCACACGCACTGTATGTGAATTAAACTTAAAATTATTTTTTTAAATTATTTTCTCATTAATTTTAAAATTATGTCTGAGTACCTATATTTAGTCAAGTAATGACTAAACGAACTTACCCATTTGTGAAGGTCATTCAGAATAAATACCTAATGAAAGATACACTTTATTGCACAAAAATATAACAGACATTATGGCGCATGATTTCGGCGGATTTATCGCTGAAAGCGATTTCTACCAGAGGCAGGTAAAGGATATTTAATTTTGATAGTTGAAGTCATTCGTTTTCTTATTTATTGGATTTAAGTTAGTAGGTATTAAATCACACCAGCAAGCGAATATCATTATGTAGGTTGTGTCATCATTTCTCATGAAATTTAGAATGCTGCAGGTAAATCCGTTTGCCGTCAATGATTATAAAATAGAAATAGTGGATGAACATGCTTCTCCCATTCCGCTGACCGTGACAATTAACTACATTTCAACTTTCAATCGATTGAACTATGCGAAAAGCTCGCACCACGTCATGCACGATGTCAAGGACCACAACTTTCACAGGTTCTCTGACCTAGCTGTGCCTCCACGTTTATTGGAGGAGTTATCTACTGGCAACACATTCGGGAAGCTCGGGAACCACTTCCCAGAACGATAAAGGGCCGGGGCGAGGGGTGGAGGGAGCGGGGGCACGCCAGCTGCGCCCGCGTCGCGTTCCCCGCTCCGCGCGCCACTCCGTCGCTCGCCGCCGTCCGGCGCACACGTGCCCTCGCGTCCGAAATACCCGCGTAACATTCCGTTGAGTGCGTGCAAGTTGAAGCTACGACGTCTGCCGCTGGGCGCGGCGCAGGAGCGGCGTCCTTTGTCCCGGGCCCGTGTGGATGGGCGGTGACTGGCGCTATATTCGGTACATGTGCGATATTGCACCAGTCCCGGCCTATCCAAGCGGGCCGGCCGGCCGTCGAAGACCGCTATTCAGCCGCTCAGCATCCGAGGCGCGCAGTCCCGTTAGGCGGTCGGTGCCTCGGTCGTTCACTGCGGTGGCCACGCTTAGGACGCGATTCGGTGTAAACGTTGTGTCTTATATTTCAAATTGCACCAATCCCGGCCTGCTTGTGGTCCCCGCTAAGGGTGGAGCGACTGGTTTCCAGCGCACGTGGTAAAAAACACAGGTAATATCGCTCGAGCTGATGGCTGTGTTATATGTTCGCACACATGTGTTATTTCGCTCGTTTCATGTTATCCAATCAAACAGAGGTCTTTGTTCGACTTTTGAAAGTAGCACCGTTTTCCTTGTTCAGTCTTGTACCGTCATTCTACACTATTGATGTTCGGAATGTTGAATAATATAATGCTTGAGCTTACTTGTTTTTGGCACTAATACACTAATTCTCATATACATTACATTATCTTATTTGTAATACCTACATGATTAAGCTTCTTAGAATAAGAGACAATTTGAATTCCTTTCTTTACAAAGAATATCAATCTACCTTCCGATTTGATCCCTCAATCGTTATTTTTTGAAATTCGAAAATACGTTGCTACTTTCATTCAAAACTACCGTTACCTTTATTATTTACGTTAACAAATTTTTATACAGTCTTAACGAATTTACTGTTTTAAAATTTGTTCACTAAGTTTGTTACAATAGGCATTCATGGTATCAAAATGTAAAATTCATTGCTTAGATAATTTAGTATTCCATAAAGACAAAAATCCTAGGTTGATCGGTTAGGTTCCAAAAACAAATTTGAATAATTTCCCATGTTTAATAATCGAAACTCAAAATTTCCCTCGTTATCTTTGACGCTGTCAAACTCCGAAAGCCGCTTTCTCACCGGCCAGTCTTTTGCAGACACAAAAAGTTTCTTTGTTGTCTCTGGCGACCGGTGCGTTCATTTCCTGAACAGCTGCAGAGCGATGCGACAATAACATGCTCGATAATGTATTATTATTATTACATTAGCTTCGTGTAGCCCACGTGTAACACAATGAGTAGACGGTAACCTCTAGGGCTTGAGTGCTTTGACCAAAACAAGCGGTAATTAGTGCAGCCCTTATTAATGGATGCGTTTTAGAAACGGTTGGTTTAATTTAGAGCTCCACTTTGGGTCGTAAACTGCACTAATTTTCAAAGCACTTAGTATAATAGACACCTACTTATCTACTTTTTATTGCGAAAACACTTCTTATTTCATTTAAAATAGTTATGCTAATAAAATCAATTATCAGCTTTTAACAAAACTTGACCTACGAGTAAATGTATCGGTAGGTAGGGTACTATCTATTTATAGAAGCTGTCATATGAACTTTTTCGAAAAGTAGGGCAGTTCAATAAAGGCCCAGCTGTACAAAGCTCATAGTGTGGCCCCTATTTTGTTTGTCTTATCATGTTAAAAGTTCTGATAAAGTCCCACAGAGTGTAAAAGAAAACAAGGCTGTTAGACAAACATAACTCGTGCAAGGAAAGAAATCAATAAAAAAAGAAGAGCATAGACAAAATCTCACTTTCAGAACCAACCGATTTCAATTGTTTAACTACCCTACTTATCACGTAGGTATTTAAGACTGTAGTGATCGTGTTACTCATAGAAGCGACGAAAATATAAATTAGATTTACCTACTTACTTTCAAAATACTTTAAAGTTATATTGCAGCGAAAAAATCTAAAGACATATTCCAATAATTGTTTGGCGGGTATGTAGCAAACATACCACATATAGTAAAGTAAGTAATGTTGACCGCGTTTGGATGTAACGAAACTCGCTGCGGGAGCGAAAAGAAAGTTCGTGTGATAGGTACGTAGGCACGTCTTGATTGATTTTGTCAAGAAAGTCTTGCTTTTGTGGGTTTGTGACCGATTTGGTGGAGCCACGGCGCGCGGACCGGTTCCCAGCGTAACACACCTATATGCAGTCGATATGCGGCCATGCCTTACGACTTACGACCGACCGAAGGACACTTGGAGAATGGCTTTCTGACGAATAAATCCGAAACTGGACGTCCTTTGTCGGTTAATTTACATACGGTTGTAAAAATAATAAGTGGGTTACAAAGAACTACGGCGGGATAAGACTTAACAATTACCCTTGATGAAAAAAATATGACAATATAGCTGATTAAAAGGACATTTATATCAAAATATTTTTATAATATGATAAAGCGGGAGTATCTCATAAAATCAGTTCAAACCACGCTTTAATCTTACTGTTTGTTGGCGACTGGCTGTCAACCTGTGCAACCATGGTGCAACCTAATTTTTTATCTATGCTTTTTCGAGGTATCAAATGGTTGTCGTCTGACTATTATCAAATTGTTTTTATTTACCTATTTTCACGTAATTACTTTTTTTGTGGTTTTTGTTCTCGTTTACAGGTGTAGTCTCTCATATATCTCATATTTACCACGTCATTCATTACACTTAGAACATTTATTTTTTGTTAAATAGGAAAAACTTTGTCAAGTTAATTCGTAGAATTCGAAATATATTTTTTTGGTGAATCAAAATACTTTTTTGATGAAACGAAATACGTTTCGTTTCATCAAAAAAGTATTTTGATTTAATTTGATGAAACGAAACGTAGCGCGTTTGACGCTAGATAAAGACAGTGACAGCTAATCAAATAACGGTTTAAGTCATAGGTTCTTAGGGACGTAGATAGGTATTTATTCTATTCTAACCTGTTTGGTTTGGCCTTTAATAAAAGTACTAATTGTGCTTGAATCTATTTATTTTAACACCAAGTAACTGTATATATAATAACACTGAGTAACAAAATAATTATCTCCAATCTAAGCCGCTAGTCTGCCTACTTTAGCAAAAATAAAAAAAAAGCTTCTTACTACTTCTTAGGTTATGTTGTATATTTACAAGAATACCATTCCTTAAAATGTAAATAACGAGAATACCATCCTTTGACAGTAGGTCTAGGATAGTCTGTGGTTGAAATAAGCCCATGAAAGAAGCTTAAGGGCTATACGAATGAAACTAGCGCCGCCAACCACAGACTATCCTAGACCTACTGTCAAAGGATGGTATTCTCGTTATTTACATTTTAAGGAATGGTATTCTTGTAAATATACAACATAACCTCTAAACAAAACATCGGTAATATAAGAAATTCCCGCTTTTACAAGAAAACAGTGATGCTGTTTTAGATTATTTACTTAATGAGCAATCCATTGATACCTAGGTCGTTAAGGGTAGCGGAGATTTTAGTTCAAGTCACCACTTGTATGAAAACCGCCGATGTTCTTTCAGACTAAATACCGACCTACAAAGTCAAAATGCCGCGTTAATTATCTTTATTTATCACTCGAATCACATACAACAACATTGCTCAGGTTTATGATCCAATTCGCATTAGACAGGCATGATGATTAATAAAAGTCTAATCCCATCATAGCGATGGATTGATTTCTATGATGGAGGCCTGTACCCTGAAGTGGGACACTTAATAGGCTGATACTTTGCTTTACCTCGAAAGAACAGCGTCAAAGATGTCTGATGTCTGAACTTAATCAGCTGTAAGTACATCCGTGGAGCTGTCTGAAAGAGTTGTTTGAAACCATCTGTGTCCAAAGCTTGCATGTCGTAGGTTCTAATAGCACAGGGGACCATTGGTTTATCAAATATAGTGCGCAGAACATTGTTTTCATGGACTACCTAGTTGCACAATGAATAGTCTTTTAACACGGGTTCCCTACGTTACTTCGAAAGTCGTTTCACCGATTTTTATTTCATCGAAAACTATTCATCGAACACTCAATTGATCGACGCATCATTTCAACGAAGTTTTAATTCACCGATGTAACGACTCACCGAAAAACTTTTTATCGAAATTAATTTCACCGACCATACATTTCACCGACATATCATTTAGTCGATGTAACGTTTCATCGAATTTTACGTGAAGGACTAGTGGGCTACATTACATTAATATACTTGATGATTATGATATTACCTATCGAATTACCTATTTTAGAAAGTTTACATGTGTATCTATCTATCTATCGATTGTGTATTCTTCGCGCATTTTTCTATGACATCAATTATAGCTGTAATTCTAATCAAGCTATATTTTTATAGACTATAGGAAAAATCAAATATCAATAATTATAATCAAATATCTATTTATTTTGATTATGCAATTTCCCTTTATGGTTGATACCCCCTTTTTGTTACACCCTGTATATATTAGGTATACATTAGGTAGGTTGTTTTGATCTATGTTAATATATTATATATTAACATAGATCAAAAACAATTCGTCTTAAAAAAACAATATTTAAACCTTTCCTATTTTTATAACGCCACTTCCTATGTCACCAATTATTATTATGAGGTAATCCACTCTCAGCACCCAGAATTTCAGCACCTGGGATTTCAGCACCTGGCCTAGTCCACTCTCAGCACCTATTGATATTTTTGGCAGGTGCTAAAAGTGGATACAAATTTATTTTTACTTTTATGTCCACTTTCAGCACCTGCAATCAGCAGCCTAGTGCTGTTAGCTAAACCAGTCGATGTTAAATAAAAGATATCGATAAAATTAATCTAAACGTAATAATTTCAAATTTCAAACTTTTAAATAATACAATAGGTAAAATTAAAACCGCAGTTTCTCTATGCAGTGGCCTAATGTAATTAGACCATTTTGGTATTCTTCTATGTAGCCATCAATATTGTTTTTTTTTCTGCCAGTCTTTGCGATAGTGATATTCCAGTTTTAGCGCGTATTTCTGCGAAATGTTTCTCACTTCTCGTTTCGAGAGATTAGTTTTAAATCAAGCCAATAGATGCCGCTGCACGTACATTACATTGCAAAATTGTTTCGGTTTAGTTACATTTCGTGGTCACGTGGCCTTTCCGTGGTCTTGAGAAGTTAACTCTTATTAGAGTATTATAAACGTAAGGGTAAACAAATACAATCAGAAAGCTCTGAGCTATCGGGAAATAGCTTAGCAGTTACACGTGTTATTGTGGGTCAACCATAAAAGAAAGATATATGCCGTCATAAGATATTTTTAAGATAGTTTTATGTAGAACATTTCCGTCATACATGATTTCTATGTAGCATTAACCATCAAGCCTACACACGCTACGGAAGTTTAAAAAAAACCGGCCAAGAGCGTGTCGGACACGCACATACTTTTCGCTGTATTGTGAAATATAATTATGTTTTGATAATTTTAAAAACCAATTCTTGAATTATCAGTATACATCTCTCCACCAATTTTCGTGGCAATCGGTGCAGAAACGGCGGAGAACGAGCCAGGACAGACAGACGAACAGACAGACTGACAGACAGACGAACAGACAGACGGACAGACATGACGAAACTATAAGGGTTCCTAGTAGACTACGGAACCCTAAAAATAGAGTAACTTCTCCTGCTTTTCCAATATTTCTCTTTACTGCTCTGCTCCTATTGATTGTAGCGTGATCAAAAGTATACTATAATATGCGCAGGAGTATGAACAATAAATGTACCAAGTTTCGTTAAATTCCGTAGAGTAGTTTTTGTTTCTATAACGAACATACAGATATACAGACAAAAATTTTACTGATTGCATTCTAATCTCCCCCTGATAGTACCTTGTGACCTTTCTACAGATTTAGGTATTGTAAGTATAGATTAAATTTGTGATTCCTCCGTTTTTACCCGACTACGGCAAAGCAAAAGGAGGGTTATGATTTTGACAGGCTATGTATGTATGTATGTATGTATGTTCATCTGTTTCCACGTAACTTCTAAACTACTTATCAGAATTCGACAAGTGACATATCATTATAAGCGTCTTAATTGTCCGCTGGTTATAGGCTATATGAAGTTTCACAAAATCTAATGTGGCGCCCTCTAGCGGACAAAACATACAGAGTAAAAAAATAAAGTTATGATTAATAGGCCTTGTTTGGTATCATTTAAAAGCGCTTGACTTGCACATTGTGAATATATATATATATATATATATATATATATATATATATATATATATATATATATATATATATAAACTAACACTGGGACACCAAAATAGTACAAATAAAAAAAAGTAAGAAAACTAAACCCAACTACGACAAAAAACCACGCTGAAAAGTATATAGTACAATACTATTCTAAAGTATGCAATATTCACTATGTAGAGATAAATTTTAGTGAATATTGCATACTTTAGAATAGTATTGTATAACATTATTGTAAATTGACAACGAAGGCTTGTTTTATACTTTTTCAGTGTCGTTTTTTGTCGTAGTGGGTTTTAGTTTTCTTACTTTTTTTTTCTGATATCTGTTATTACATTATTTAGTACGGAATCACGTCAATGTATGAGATGTTTGTGTGAATTTATAGGTTAATGGGTTGCGGGTTGAAAGTGGAATGATTAACAAAAAGAAATGATAATATGTTCCACTGTAGGGTAAAGGCCTCATCATAGATAATAAGTCATCGCTTCTATGATGAGATTAGGCTTAATCACCACGCTCGCCAAATGTGGATTGGTGACCCGATCACAAACCCGAGACTATGTTTGATAAATTCGAAAAACTTTTGCTGGATCCGGGAATCTAACCCAGGAACCCGGGAATCTAGACCAACGGGGCTTTAATCTAATTTGTATCCGACAGTAAATTTATGGTAGGTACGAGTATAAAACTGTCATTCCATACGAATCGGAGCGTTATTCATATATTTATCCTCGAATGAAGTTTGATCCAATCGGGCCTAAGTCTTTTAGAAGGCGTTCTAGACAATTTAACATGACTTCATGCTACTTATTGTCCCTTAAACCTTTAGTTGCAGGTGTTTTAAATAAATATATTGACCGGAAATCGCATGTTAAAACAACATAATCTAACAAGTAATCGATTTTAATGCAATTTAAAGGAATAGTTCGTATAAAAAATAATATCTTAACGTTCAAGTGATTTTTATCGATAACTTTCATTTAATACTGTTATGCTGTCAGCACTATTTTGTTACAGGTGCTGAAAGTGGACATAAATGTAAAAATAAATTTGTATCCACTTTTAGCACCTGCCAAAAATATCAATAGGTGCTGAGAGTGGACTAGGCCAGGTGCTGAAATCCCAGGTGCTGAAATTCTGGGTGCTGAGAGTGGATTACCTCATTATTATTATCTGGTTAACTATGAACTAAAGCCTTATTAATGACAAACTTTCTAAAATAGGTAATTCCATAGGTAATATCATAATCATCAAGTATATTAATGTAATGTAGCCCACTAGTCCTTCACGTAAAATTCGATAAAACGTTACATCGACTAAATGATATGTCGGTGAAATGTATGGTCGGTGAAATGAATTTCGATAAAAAGTTTTTCGGTGAGTCGTTACATCGGTGAATTAAAACTTCGTTGAAATGATGCGTCGATCAATTGAGTATTCGATGAATAGTTTTCGATGAAATAAAAATCGGTGAAACGACTTTCGAAGTAACGTAGGGAACCCTTTAACACTAACAAGACCTTAATGGTGGTAGTGATCCATCTACCTGTCTAAGCGACTTGCGGGACTCTCTAAACCAGTTGCAGCAGACTTATGCAAAATAGCACATTGAACAAAAGAGAATGATGCTGTTCTTTGTATGAAAATACTGTATCTTTGCTAGAAATGGTAGTTTTGTCAGTTTACAGCCATGACATAAAAACTGATGACCGTCTTTGATATCAAAAACCTTGTAGACACAAATGCAAACTCATCAAGGTTTCTACTTTGCTCCTTCTTACTTACAGGTTGTTGATCGATTTTTTCTTAATTCATATTAATTCCAAGCTTAAGATTTGCCAAAGAGTCGTTTAGCGCAGCATTCTACGGATGAAAATATACGATATTTTGAACATAAGATGGTATTCTGTTTTACGCTTCAAGACTAGAATCGCAGATATCGATCAAAAAGCTGCAAAACTAAAATGGGATTGAGCAGACCTGGTTAGCAAAATGGGCCACAAAAGATTTGGACCCATGGATGGCGATTAAGGGACAAGATCAGAAAAAGGTGCTGAGGCGATTTCCATGAGTATGTCCAAGATAAGCAAAGAAAGGCATTTAAAAAGGAACATGGGAGGACATGGTTACTTGGGTGAGGCCTACCTAGTCTTATGATAAAGTAATATTCTTGATACGGAGGCATTTCCACAACCAGAAGGATTCTAGTATTACTAGTATTCTCTTAGTCAGTTTTTAACACTACCGTATTTGCATTGATTAGGCCTGAAATTAAAACAACAAGATTACGGGACTACACGAATGAAACTAGCGCCGCCAACCTATTTACACTGATTGTGGCGAAAATACGATATTTTTTAGAAAGCAAAACATTACAGACTTAGATAAAAGTAATTGAATTTTCCAAGATGCAATACAATATATAAAACACGCGACAAGTAACAATAAAGTTCATTATTGCTAAAAGTGGCCGTTTTAGCAATAATGAACTTTATTGTTACTTGTCACGTGTAAAAAATATTGTTTGCATCTCGAAAAATTCGATTTACTTGGATCTAAGTCGTAATGTTTATTTTCTTCAAAATATCATATTTTCGCTACAATCAGTGGTAATAGGTTGGCGGCGCTAGTTTCATTCGTATAGCCCCTTAACGTCAGGTTTTCTGATAAAAACGGACGTTCGTTGATGTTTGTTGATGAAACAGATTTTTGTGTATTTGTGTGGGTATTTGTGGTTCCTTCGTTGTTTCTGGTTCCCATAGCACAATGAAAACCTTAGTTTGGAACCAGGACAATGTATGTTATGTATGTATATGCCTCATTTTTTTTAAATAATGCGTCAAGAAACATCAACCGATGTTTATTCCGAATAAATTATCATTTTCAATTTTGAATTTAAGCAACTAACGGAGTCCCCGAGTTTTATAATCAAAGGCGTTACCATTACAATGTCATAATGTCTCGACGGTTTCAAGGCTGTTTGATTTAAGCGCCATTTTTTTTTAATTGATACCTAGCTCAAACGATATTAAAAAATGCTGATTCATTCAAATAGACCATGGTGTTAAAAATATTTTACAAGATTCGTATATTTGTTCTAAACATGTACACAACAGTGAAAAGTAGTGTTTGCATATTAATGAATTTTTAGTAGAAATAACTCGCCGATCCGGTAATTTTAGAATCGCATTAAAGTTTGACATTTACAACTGCTTTTAAGTGTCTAACTCTTTAAATGTTTTAATATAATATTATATAATATCTTACATAAAAATATAAATAATAATAATAATGTTTTCATAAAAATATACTAGACTATATAACTAAATAACTAGCACAATAGCAGCATTCTTCCTCTCTTCTATACTGGCTATTCTTGATAATCTTTAATGTTCTTAAATTATAAGATAAAGAATATAATAAAAATAATGGAAATTGGTTTTTATTATAACTGTTACATTTTTTGGTTTTATTTAGAAAACGCCGAAAAAAACCGTTCTTACTGTATCGTCATTGTCCTTTCTAAAAGCTAAGTATACTCTGTCAATAAAGTCATAAAAATTGTTGAGGAACTATTACGGAGGTCCATAGTATTATAGCCAGTGGGGCTACCATACTCCATGAAGTTAGCGGCAGTGGCGCCATCAATTATTTTCATGACTTTCTTGATGCACTATAAAGGTGAGCATATTTAAAAAAGTTACATACCTACCTGGCATAATACGAACTCATTGAAAAAACCTTCACAACAAAGGTACAGAAAAAGTAGGGTACACACCAGGTGATGACCAAGGACCAGTTTGTAAACGACTTCCGCTTCCATACATTAATTTTTGTATCTACACACACATACACTACGGCCTTAGGACGTGATATACTGGTCCTTGTATCATAACGATAAAGATGTAAACGTTTGTTAATTATTCATAGTTTTTTTTTGTATTTTATAGTCATCTTGATTTTTAAGGTTCCGTACTCAAACGTAAAAAACGGGACACTACTGCTACGTCTTCGGTGAGACAACTCTATCACTCTGTCTCCAGGATGTAGGCACAGATTATACAGGGTGAATCTTCACAGATTAAATGTAATGTTAAGGGTAATGTTCACACATTTAGATCCCTTTAACCACGTGTTCTACCAACTAATTCTGAACAACATTTTATTCTATGGCTTTTGGGAATTCGCATACAAAATACAAAATGACATGGTACACACAGTATATTAGCTTATACGTTTTTATAAAATAATGGCTCGCCCTCACTTCGCTTCGGGACCGTAATTCAGAAATGAACTAATAGATGGCGCTGTGCTAAATTACATCGCGCAAGCGTTTCGTGTTTTCGGTTTACCTATAAGCCTTGTCGTTGTTTAAAGAAGTTATCTCTTTATAAATGGTATAGATTAACTCCTCGGACGGCCTCGATGGCGCAGTGGCTAACGTGTTCGCCTTAAGCGCGAAAGGTCCCGGGTTCGATAGATCAAGTCAATTTAAGAAATGACATTTTCTAAGTTTTCTTGGATCTGGGTGTTCTGGGTTGACGCCCCCAGTTAATTATCGTCATCTGGTACTCATAGTACAGGGGTTGCCCTAGTTTGAGACCAGGTGGTCGATTCGTGTGATTATCATTTATTTAAATAAATAAGTCTTTAGAAAGAGTAGGTAGATAAATATCTACCTACTCTTTCTAAAAGACTTAATAATATTTACAAAATTTTTATCACGCATTAAACTTAACGTGTTAATTAATATTAATACCAACATTAACAATCTGACTGAACATAATCTTTAACACCGTGAGATCGTTCTGTTGATAAATGCAAATTATTTAAATGAATAGACGAATATTGTAACGAGATCCGCGAGTGAATAGTGTTGTAACTCGAACCTTATTCGATTATCATTGAAAAAAGGTTTTTACTCGTCTTGCTTTGTGTCTGTGTATAATTATTTAATCACATGTCTTAGTTATTTTTTAAATATTAAAAAGTTATAATATCTTTGTTATTGTATTTAGGTGGGAACCTATAAAATTTATACTCTGATTCATAATCATGTAATCTGACAGATGGTAATGACAAGTTTCTATGCATTTTGACATTTTGCATGTGTCAAAATGAGTGATTATGTATGGGGATGACACATCTGTCAGTTTACTTTACATGATTAAGAAACAGAGTATATCGTGATAGCGCAAATGCGCAAATAGCAGCCATCTCACAAAAAAAAAAGAATCAGAGTATAAATTTAAGTTTTGGAAAGTTTTGTGTTGTGTTAATAAGTACCTACTAATGAAATCTCGTAAGAAAATAAAATATAAATTATCAATTGAATATACACTATGATAACTATTTTTGTTTTCTTTTGCATGCGATTCATTCTAGCGTTTGCCATAGTAAAGTATGTCACGATAATATCCTGCACGTGTATGGCTATCTTGACATAGCGTTTTCCTTCGAAACAATGAAACACCGTTAAAAGTTTCGAACACTTATCATGTGAGGTGAAGTGCGGCCAACAGCCATTTACTGTTACCAGGTGTCCCGATTTGCGCGGGACGTCCCGATGTTCAGAGGGGTCATTATCTTCAAGATGTCATTACATTCTTTAAATTCATATTCCTTCAAACTTGACATCAGAATTTATAACTATTACATTTCAATAGAAGAGGCAAAATAAGCTTCTGTTTGATGAATTACTTAGTTATATAATACTAGTGGCCCGCCCTCACTTCGCTTCGGGACCGTAATTCAGAAACGAACCAATAGATGGCGCTGTGCTCAATTACATTGCGCAAGCGTTTCGTGTTTTCGGTTTACCTATAAGCCTTGTCGTTGTCTATAGAAGTTATCTCTTTATAAGCAGTATAGATATAGATTATGATTGTGTATTTGAACTGTTACAGTAATTAGACATTTTAGGAGAATGACCCGAGGTCTGGTGACGAGTACCGATTTGTAGGTCGGGAGCCTAAATGTCCCGATAAATCAGAAATGAAAAAATAACTAACTAGGCTGGCGCAGCGACCCAAAGTGTGCCTTCACGTCCGATAATAAGGACCTTCATCTTGGTGGGTCCTGAGCCACCTCCTGCCAGTCATCACTGTGGAGTCCACGCAAATCTTTTTCAACTTCATGGCAACTGGTCTTCGACCATTTGGTACCGCTGGAAAAGAAAATACGCCACGTAACTTTTACTCATCACTCTTTGATTTAAAAACACCTTGTTTTTTGTTTATCCCAATCTGCAACCCTAAATCCCGATTTTTAACCTCATGTACCGATTTAAAACAAATAAGAGCTGGCAACACTAGCCGCTCACAGCCACAGGGACACAGACACAGTTAGGAAGAGGAAAAGTTAAACGTGACATTACAAATTCATCGTAAGTTCATTGAAGGTGATCGCTATGTGATGCTATGAGGAAACTGACGGAATTTGATATCGTTTTTTCTTTTGTTTGTAGATAAGTATAATAATAATAATAAATTTATTTATTCAGATAAAGCATCCATTTCATTTGTTAGTAACAGTTTCCTTAGCCTAGTGTTAGTACAATTACATTCCATTACATTTTAATAAATAAAATAAATCACAATAAAAACATTAAAATTAAATTATTCTAAATATTAAATTCAATTCCTTTCACTATTATCCAACTAGTGTATCAACTGCACAGTCCCGCAGCTGTTGCGCAGCAGTGATTGACATATTGACAATCCACCCTGACCGCTATCGCCCTTAGAATACTGTTGGCGCTGCCGCGGACTCTGCGCACCAGGGACGAACATTTCTATATAGCAACTAGTGACCCGTCTTTTTTTTTTTAATAAATAAATTGAGTCAACATCACATACATTGTCCTGGCCCCAAACTAAGATTTTCCCTTGTACTATGGAAACCAGAAACAACGAAGTTCATCAACAAACATTTGTGTTGGTGCGGGAATCAAACCCGCGAGCCTTACGTCTCAACCGGCGCTCAAACCATTGCGCTAAACGGGTCGTCTTCACCTCGTATTGGGACATTAGTCTTAATCTGTACCAATAGATGACCCTTCTTCCACCATGAAAGCAGACGAACTGGAGGATGATAACCCTTTATGATAGATATTCCTCGATTGCGTACAAAACGTTATCGTTCTCTTTTGTGACTCGCACTACCAAGTAATGGAACACCCTTTCCCGCGTCTGTTTTCCCCAATGTAATACAACCTCAATTTTTTAAAAGTTAGAGTGAATAGGCTACTTCTGGGTAAGTCCGCTCCATCGTAGGCTTCTTCTTAACTCTGGACTTCAGTATGAAGCCAATTTCATGGACTTGAACCCGCTTTTGAAGCGCGGTGATTCCGCCAATGTCAAGTGATTAGAGAGGCACAACGAGAAATTAATTGACCGGTGATATAGGAGGATTATGAAGCCAAGGGTACTAATCAATTTCCAAATCCTCCAATTATATTGGGCATTACCATAAAAAAAAATATAATAAATGCATGAGCTGTTACAATAGTATTATAAAACTGTTAGGTATGTACAATAGTATTATAAAACTGTGAGAGAGCCACGCTTCGGCATGAATGGGCCGGCTCGACCGGAGTGATACCACTGCCTCACAGAAAACCGGCGTGAAGCAGCCCCTGTGCTGTGTTTCGCCGAGTGAGTGAGGGTACCGGAGGCCCACTCGGGGGGGAAGGGGATAAAAGGTGGGCAGCGCACTTGTAACTCCACTGGTGTTGCTAGTGTCCATGGGCGGCGGCAATTGCTTACCATCAGGTGCTTCGCCTGCTCGCCTGCTACCTATCACATAAAAAACAAGACATATTCTCAGTTCACAGCCGAAATGCAGAATTCTCGCTCCTGTACAATTAGCTGCAGACAATGCCACAATTTCTAGGCCAGTGACAGATAGTGGCCGCGCTGGATTACAAACAATTATGACCGGTTCCCCGTCCTGCGCCGGCGCAGCAGTCACCTTCAATGCTATTCATATGTATGACATTAAAACTGATAACATTTTTGCTTATTATTTAATATATGACAGAAAAATTTATATAATAAATAATATAGCCTAATTTATGTATGAATACCTGAAATTGGTGATATCATACTTCAATATAACTTCCACTTGCTTTCCGATCACCAACATAGCGTCGCTTGCGTGGACTAAGTAATAAGGAGTTAGCATTTCCCGTATAAAGGATTTAGGCATATTTTCGTGGCAGCCATAGTATCGCTGCTATTACCCACTCAGAAATTGGTATCAGAAATCTTAAAAGGTACCAACAGTACAGTAGGCTAGGTAGGCTTATAGGTACCTGCGTCGCCGTTGGATCATGTTGACTTCCCTACTAATTTAACTTATCTAGTAGGTACTTTTATCGACAGAAAGGGTATAGCCGCAGCCCCATAGTGAAACTGCCCCTGGCTGAAATGTATACCTTTCTTAGAAGCGTTTATAGGTCTTATTATTATATATCATTTTACAAATATTCAAGCCTGAATCCCCTTGGTTTGGATAAAAAACAAAAAAATCAAAATCTTTTTAATTTTTTAAGCTAATTTGAAATTCGGATTATACATGGTACTAATAGCGATACATTTGAAAAAAAAATCAAGTTTGTAACTTATATACAAAGGCCTAAAAAAATAACATGGAAGCACCCGGACCCGGAGCATGGAAGGCGCGTTGTAAACCACTAGGCTACACCGCTCATAACTTCCTAATGGGTGTAGACGAATGGCCTGCATTAGTAAGACATTTTATTTTATTTACCATGTTGCCACAAATGGATTTCTATGAAAAAAATATATTTTATACAAATTATATCGTGCATTTACATACCTTAAATTGAGGTTGTCGCCTTCTTGTAAATAGTAAAAAAAAAATTTTAAAAACAAAAAATATTTTTTTAGGCCTTTGTAATAAGTTACAAACTTGATTATTTTTTTGCAAATGTATCGCTATTAGTACCATGTATAATCCAAATTGAATTGATTTGAATTGAAATGTATAAAAATTAAAAAAGATTTTTTATTTTTTTTTGTTTTTTATCCAAACCAAGGAGATTCCAGGCTTGAAAATTTGTAAAATGATATATAATAATAAGACCTATAAACGCTTCTAAGAAAGGTATACATTTCAGCCAGGGGCAGTTTCACTATGGGGCTGCGGCTATACCCTTTAAAAAAACATTTGGGGGGAAAAGGGTCGGCAGCGCACTTGTACTCTACTGGTGTTGCGGGTGTCTATCGTTTACTATCAGGTGATCCGTCTGCTCTGTTCTGTCTGTGAATAGTTTCTGCGTCTGCCAACTAAAACAAAAAAGACCTAGGTAGTTTTTTTTTTAATACTAGAGGCGGAAAACAAGCAAGCGGGTCACCTGCTGGTAAGTAATCACCGCTACCCATGAACATCTGCGAGATCAGAGAGGTCGCTGATGCGTTGCCGGCCTTTTAAGAAGGAGTACGCTCGTTTCTTGAAGGTCCCTAAGTCATAGCTATGACCTAGCCGTCAGGAAATACTGCCGCAGCTAAACTAAACTAACTAAGTTTAAAAAAATATCTATAATAATTAACGGTAATTTATATTTACCTATTTTAACTACATTTTTTTTAATCTTTATGAGCACCGACCTTTGCCCCCCTCTTGCCTAGGACCTATGGATACGCCCATGCAGGAACCGATATTTACTTATTCCAAAACTTGAACTGATCGTCTACATCTGTGCGTTCCCATGGTCATCTCTACTCGGAATTAGTTAGGTATTATTAATGGTTATATTCGGCTTCTTATTGTTAGTCTAATTTTAGCGGGCGGTCGGCGCCAGGGGTCACGGTGTAACGAAAAACTGGTTCTCTGTTATCACATTTAGGTCGTAGCAACAGATTGTCTGGAATCGGTGAGTATTGGGTCATTTATCTTTTACAGGATAGGTATCTATTAGTATAGTTAAATGAAATAATTTAAACAGTTGACAGTTAGCTGATTTATCCTACTACTATTATAAAGGCGAAAGTTTGTATGGATGTATGGATGTTTGTTACTCTTTCACGTAAAACTACTGAATGGATTTGAATGAAACTTTACCACAATATAGCTTATACATCAGAATAACACATAGGCTACAATTTATAAAAATATATTGTGTGGATTGTCCAAAATATGACGGTAAGTGTCAATAATTAACTCCACGCGTACGAAGTCGCGGGCGGCCGCTAGTTTCATAATAATACAAATTTGTTTCTTTTTTATTACAGATTATACAGATAAAATTGAAAATGTTCAACAGTGGGAGAGTCACGCTTCGGCATGAACGGGCCGGCTCGACCGGAGTAATACCACGACCTTACAGAAAACCGGCGTGAAGCATTGCATGCGCCTGTGTTTCGCTGCGTGAGTGATAGTACCGGAGGTCAAATCTAAAGGAAGGGGGGTTAAAAGGTAAGCAGCGCGCTTGTGACACCACTGTTGTTGCAGATCTCCATGGGCGGCGGTAATCGCATACCATCAGGTGATCCGTCGGCTCGTCTGCCACCTACTTATGACATAAAAAAATAACAAAATAAATGTGTCGGTATGGCTAAATAAATTGACTGGCCCGATGGTGACGGTAAGGGAATGAGAGTGCACCTGTGCTTGCGCACACACTTGAACACTATAATATCCTACGTACAGTGGCGGGCACATCAAGCTTTACAAAACTGTCAAATTTCCTCAATCGATTTCGAACTCAATGTGGAACAATATAAGGTTTATAATCGAATGAAGAAATGTGACAGTTTTGTAAAGCTTGATGTGTCCGCCACTGTACGTGCCTGATCGTTAAGATTGGCCGTTGTAGCCAAATATCATTATTAGGTACTAGCGGCCGCCCGCGACTACGTCCGCGTGGAAAGTAACTTTTTACCCCCCCCCTTTAACCCCTTACAACCCCCTTTTCGCAATAAAAAGTAGCCTATGTTATTTCTCAGGGTCTAGATCATCTGTATACCAAATTTTATTTAAATCCGTTCAGTAGTTTTGGCGTGAAAGAGTAACAGACAGACAGAGTTACTTTCGCATTTATAATATTAGTATGAAAGTATGAATTAGTATGAAATATATTAGTATGAATAACACGTAGCTTAATTTAAGTTTTTCTTTTGGTTCAGTAATGATGCCTTCACTTTTATAAAAGAGACACCATGATTAACTATAAGTGGTTTTCTTTTTGTTATAAGAGAGTGAGGGAATAAGAATTGTCGATACTCTTTATGTTAAGTTACTCAGAGGATTTCCCCGCGCTCAGCAAACAAAGAAACATGGTCTAAATGATGGGAGTGCTAACACTAAACTTGTACTTAGTTGTTCCATTATTGCACATAACTCGTTTTAGACCTGCAAAACTTGTAGATACTACTCAAGTTGTGCAATTATTTGTTTTTTAAGATAATTATAAGTATGGTTCCTATAACATGAATAACAAGACAAAAAATTAAGGTCAGTTTCACAATATTACAGCCACCTTTCCGCAATAATAAGTAGCCTATGTTCTTTCTCAAGGCCTAGACCATCTGTATACCAAATTTCATTCGAATCCGTTCAGTAGTTTTGGCGTGAAAGAGTAACGTTCTAAGTCACTTTACGTCCATGAGTTTGACAGATAGAAATCGCAACTTTTATCCTCAAAATAATTTAAATTTTGCATAGCTGTGTGATGTTTTATCTTTATATTGTGAAACAGGCCCTAAGTCTCTAAAACTGCATACTTACACTATACTACCATTTAGCGCAATGGTTTGAATTTCGGTTGAGACGCAAGGTTCACGGGTTCGATTCCCGCACCAACAAGAATGTTTGTTGATGGAACAGATATTTGGGTTGGGTTTGGGCGTTTGTGGTTCCTCCTTGGTCTCTGGTACCTACTTATACACAGCTTATGAGAAAACCTAAAGTTTAGGATCAGGACAATCTATGCGATGTTCTCTCAATTTAAGTAAGTATTTATTAACTTCGGTATTCAGAAAATTAGAAATCAATAAATAACACCGCAAGAAAAGGACAACGAACGACATTTGAATCAGTGTTTAACAAAAGCTAACACTTTCAAGATATCGTATCTACAACTGTATCACCTTGACTAAGACATTATGCAAAGCGAGCTTATCGTATTCCGACATAACTCCTACACAGGGTTGCCTACCAGGAGGCCAATTCTCCGTTTTCGCCTTCTATGTCGAGTCGCCTTCATGAAGCGCGCAACCAATAGGAGAACACAGATTACAGTCGACATTCCTTATCTTGTTCTCCTATTGGTATGCGTTTCATGATGTCGACTCAACATAGAAGGCGAAAACGGAGAATTGGCCTCCAGGTCTAATAAACGAAAAGCCGGACAATCGAACCATTTCAGCCGGAGAATCCAACCAGTATCCGGACACTAGAGGACCGCCCTCACTTAGTTTCGAGACTTTAGTTCCAATCGCACCAATAGATGGCGCGGGACGTCGATTACATGTTGTCTATAGAATTATCTGTTTATAAATAGTAGGTATAGATATTGATTTGGATAAAAGGCTGACACACACTTTATTGTCAACTTTTTTTATGTGATAGGTGGCAGATGAGCAGATACTGATCACCTGATGGTAAGCGATGGTCGTCGCTCATAGACACCTGCAACACCAGTAGTCACAAGTGCGCTGCCAACCTTTAACCCCCTTTCCCCCAATTGGGCCTCCGGTGTCCTCACTCACTCGACGAAACAGCGCAGGCGCTGCTTCACGCCGGTCCTCTGTGCGAATGAGGTAGGTCATTACCAATGCGCCATCGGGCCAGTTAGATTTTTTTTTATGTGATAGGTAGCAGACGAGCAAGCGGATCACCTGATGGTAACCAATTGCCGCCGCCCATGGACACATGCAACACCAGTGGAGTCACAAGTGCGCTAACCTTTTATCCCCTTCCCCCCCGATGGGCCTCCGGTACCCTCACTCACTCGGTGAAACACAGCACAGGCGCTGCTTCAAGCCAGTATTCTGTGCGTATGAGGTAGGGTCATTCTACCAATGCGCCATCGGGCCAGTTAGATTTGATTGATTCTTATTGTTATCCGGCTTTATCCGGACGCATGACAACCCTACTCTATAGCTTGTATGAATCAAGCGGAAGATGATTCACATGGCAAGTTGAGAAATCTTAACCGTTATAATTTAAATTGCAACAGCTGTCAAGGGGCAGGGTTTGCGGTACATGCGTGCCTCGAGATGTGGCGCGGGGCCCCAATTAGCAGGGTAGCAATTCTCGTGCACTCGAAATTGAAGTCAAAAGGGATTACATACATTCGTTCATAGAAATTTCTCATTCGACATTGAAGTCGAATTTAGAGATTTCATACATTCGTCCGTACATATTTCTTTTTTTTTGTATGTGATAGGTAGCAGACGAGCAGGCGGATCACCTGATGGTAAGCATTGCCGACGCTCATGGACACATGCAACACCAGTGGAGTTACAAGTGCGCTGCCAACCTTTTATCCCCTTCCCCCCGGGTGGGCCTCCGGTACCCTCACTCACTCGGCGAAACACAGCACAGGGGCTGCTTCACGCCGGTTTTAATTAGACTTCAATGTCGAGTTGGACGAGAATTGGCCTCCTGGAGGCCTATTCTCAGGAGAACAGCAGATTACAGTCGACATTCCTTATCTTGTTCTCCTATTGGTCTATGCGTTCCATGAAGTCGACTCGACATAGAGTGCGAAAACCGAGAATTGGCCTCCTGATCAGAGCTGAAACGCGGACTGAGTTCCGTGACCTGTGCGCTTGCGCAGGCTTGCTTGTCTTATTAATTGTTTTTTTTTCGTGCCTCGAGATGTGACGCGGGGCCCCAATTAGCAGGAGCTGAAACGGACTGAGTTCTGTGACCTGTGCGCTTGCGCAGGTTTGGAACCAAAAAGATTTCAGACTTCGCGCCCGAAGCGCGAAAGGTCCCGGGTTCGACTCCCGGTCAAGTCAATTTAAGAAACAACATTTTCTAAATTTTCTTGGGTCTGGGTGTTGGTGGGCCCCCAGTTAATTATCGTCACCTGGTACTCATAATACAGCCCTAGTTTGAGACCAGGTTGATTGGTGTGATTGTGTGGCGCATTTATTTATTTTATTATTTATTTAGGTACTTTTTTTGGCTCGAATGGCTAATCCTTCCGTCACTCGACTACACATCGCAGGCGCTGCTTCACGCCGATCTTCTGTGAGGCCGTGGTATCAGCCGGTCGAGCCGGCCCATTAATGCCGAAGCGTAGGTCTTCCACGGTTAAATATCCCACATTTAAGGCAACGATTCGTACAATTTGCGAAGTAAACTAGGAAACTGGTTCCAAGACGTATGGTTCACAGGGGACGGATAATGAAGACTTCAAACTGGTTCTGACTTCCCGGAGGGTGAGAACAACGGGTGACTCAGCCGAGAGCGGGGAAAGATTTGCTTAAAGGAACGCAAATGAGTACAGATTGAGAAGTAAGTAATGAAAAGTAAGTAAAATTAAAACATTTACTAACCACAGACAAAATACTTAGATTCAACATAACAATATTATAATCTGTCAATAAAGTCGAGATATTATTTATTCTTATGGAATGGAGGCTACCACGTGTGAAAAATCAGTTAGATGGCGTACTTGAGAACTGTGGTCCAACTACACGGTGATTGGTTCTTTTTGATGTGAGACGTCAAAATGTCACTAAACGACCAATGACGTTAAAGTTGGACTTCAGTCTACAAGTACGCCATCTTACGGAGTTTTAAGAAATTTGTAGTATCAAAAATTATACTTACATAGGAAATTATGGGTAAGTTCTATCTCTTCTCTTATCTTAGCGATAATTCCCGGTTGCATCCAAAGCTGTCGCTTTATTGGACTAGCCGATGGCGCACTTGTTAGTGACCCTGCCTCATACACCAAAGGTCGTGGGTTCGATCCCCACCCTGGACAAACATTCGTGTGATGAACACTTGTGTTTGTTCAGTGGCTGGGTGTGATATAAAAATATGTGTTTATTTACCTAAGTATTTGTATTATTTATTAGTTATTACATTTGCGATCTTCTGTTGTAGGTTTAGGTGGCAACTCACCCAAATGTAACTCAGCCAAACATTTCAAGTATTTTTTTGCTGGTCACTGTTCTAACCTAATCTAACCAATATTTTTTGTTTAGTAGAGTTTAGTCTGTATTATCATCACAAAATTATGGTTAGGTTAGGTTAGAACAATGACCAACAAAAAAAAAAACATGAAATTTTTGGGTGAGTTGCCTGCCACCTAAAGCTTGTTGTGTGATTATTGTAACATAAGTGCGTAAGTAAGCTACATAATACGGAGTCAGGTCAATGTATGGAAGTGCTGACTTCCTTTTTTGAGGTCTGGATCAGCGCTATATTGTGGTGTAAGTATTGATAAGCATACCTAACCACCTAGTCAGTTTTAGCTCACACAGCTCGAGCAAACCTCTTATCCAATGCGGTATGGCCGTGTTTACCCAACTAAACATACTTACCGAGTTGCCTATATATAGCTACAAGCGATCACCTAATGCCGTTATTTCATTGACGAACAGACATACAGTAACGAACACTAATAAGTATACAACCTCATTCGAATATGAACCTTATACTCCTGGCATTAGAGTTAGGTAGTTTACATTTTATTGCTGTACATATTGCTATTGTTAGTTATCCTTGATTGGCTTTTGTTATGGAGCCTTTATATGGTGCACTGATTTTAAATTTATCAATCAATATCGGAGTTATAGAATGTAAAGACTCTGTTTCATGGTGGTCCATTTGTGAGGCAAAAACGGGTATTGTATTTTCTATTAGTTATATTCTAGCAAGGTTGTAAAATCACCTCATTTTTTAGTATCCTTTGTTGTTTTGACTTAGCTTTTATTCATTAGACCAGTGTTTCCCAAACTTTGTTATGCCTTGTCCGGTAATTTTCACACTGACCCTTCGTGACCCACTAAGTACCTACTTTCAAACTCAAGCTGGTTCCATTAAGGTTAAATAATACACTTGTATTAAAAGTAGAAACGTTTATAGTACTCGGTACTAATATTTTGTTTGTGCGAAGTATGCAGCTGTTTCTTATTTTTTACTAATTAAGGAATCCAAGTTAGGTATTACCAATGTTTTTAAAATAAGGCGAAAATGTCGCGACCCGGTTATTTCATTTTGGTGACCCGGCACCGGGTCGCGACCCGGCTTTTGGGAAACGCTGCATTAGACCCATGAACGCGCGATCGTACCTATCCGGAATGAGGTGACCAGGCAGAGAACCAAAGTCATCGATATAGCTTACAGGAATAGCAAGCTAAAGTGGCAGCAGTTTGGCCACATCGACAGCCTCGATGCCGCAATGGCTAAGGTGTTCACTCGATGCGTGAAAGGTCCCGTGTTCGATTCCCGGGCAAGTCAATTTAGGAAACAACATTTTCTAAGTATTTTTTATGTGATAGGTAGCAAACGAGCAGGCGGATCACCAGATGGTAAGCAATTGCCGCCGCCCATGGACACTTGCAACACCAGTGGAGTTACACGTGCGCTGCCAACCTTTGATCCCCTTCCCCTCCCCGGGTGGGCCTCCGGTACCCTCACTCACTCGGCGAAACACAGCACAGGGGCTGCTTCACGCCGGTTTTCTGTGAGGCAGTGGTATCACTCCGGTCGAGCCGGCCCATTCATGACGAAGCGTGGCTCTCCCACAATTATCCCAGTTTTCTTGGGTCTGGGTGTTCTGGATTGAAGCCCACAGTTAATTATCTGGTAGGTAGGGCAAGTGACCCGGTTGTGGCCACCGACCCCTTTGTGGCCATTTAGAACTTCAAATCGTTATAACTAAGGCAAAGACAAATATATTACTCTATGGTTTACGGGAATAAAATATCTAATATTGGCAACACTGATAGCGTTAACAGCTTTGATGTGTCAAACTTAACTTCAATCCAACAAGTCATTAGTTTTGGACGAGCGTCAATTGTTTTAAGTCTTAGCAAAAAGGCTAAGGCGAGCGGGTGAGTAATCAATCATTATTTTTTTAAATCATTCTTATTTATTTTAATGTTTATGTTAATCCTTCATAAAGAATACACTGTCTAAGTGGTACTAATGATATTTTAATCGCTATTTGTTTATTAAGTGAGGATAAGAGAGGTGGCCACTAATGGAGCAAAATGAATGAATTTTCCCATCTTTGGCCACATAACTGGGCCAAAAGTGGTGCACGTAGAACCCCACTTTTGGCCATTTAGTTTTTATCGTGATTTTCAACTTAATTACTTAGCTATTTTGATATAAGTTATCTATTCCTTTTCAGAGTTACGATTATAATGCCTCCATCGAAACCAAATACTAAAAAAAATCGGTGTCGTTATGGGTCAAAGATTGCGCTCGCGCTGGATTTCCTATCAACAAGGAAGGATTACTGGATTCTGTTGAAGACTGTGCATCATACCTAGTGATAGTTATAAGAAAACTTATCAAGACTGGTCATTATAATATTATAGATATCTACCTCGTATAGGTTAATGTTGATCTTCTTAATAGGGTACTTGACTATTTTTTTTTTATGTGTTTAATCAAAAGACCCCTCTATTAAGAACATTGTTGAAAGAATTATTTGATTCTGATTTGAATTACCTGAGATATCACATACTTTAAGAGCACATATTTTACGCGGGCCCAAAAACGCTCTATACAAATGGCTACCAACATGTGACGTCACACGCTGGTATCTTGTATGCGCGTCTAGCAAATTTTGTTTGGTAGCTATATCAAATGTTTCGTTTATGTACAGTGACCAGCACATCAAGTTACTACAATCTGTCAAATTTCCTCAGTTGATATTGAACCAAACACGTTTGACATAAAAGTGAGGTTCGATTGAAGAAATTTGACAGATTGTAGTAACTTGATGTGCAGGCCACCGTACATAGTTTTATAATAAAAGTTTGTGTTTAATGTGTGGGTAGTTCAATGATATAATTATTTTTATAATATTATAAACTTTAAAAATGGACTTGCCCATGAAACTTTGAATGCTCACAAAACCAGCTAGACGTTATATTTTTAACTGAAAATTTAGGCTATTGGTTCTTATTTACCAATATTTTGGTAAAGTATCAATATTTTTTACTATTAATATTATAATTTTAATTCAAGCTGAGATATTATATTTCATATTTGTCGTCAATATTATGTTAGCTATTTTTCTCTAAATAAAGACGTTGGTCGTAAAATATGCGATTTTCGAATAAACTTTTTATTACTTTGAATTATCTGCTTTTTATTTTTGACGAATTTTGATAACCAGAAATGGCACATGACTGTGGCCAGAAATGGGGTAAATCTGGCCAAAAATGGCACAAATTCCCATTTTTTTTTCTTTTCTACAGGATTATTTTTCCATTGAATCATTATGAAAAAAAATGTATCCTTAGGCTAGATTTATACATATTTAATCACTTTTTACAAGAAATATGTCCGTGATAACAAAAACTGTAAAATGATATAGCCTCAAAGTCTACAAAATTCTTAAAATGGCCAAAACCGGGTCACCTGCCCTACTGATATTAGTTAGTTTGTACTAGTACCTGATCTCAAACTAGGGCAACCCACAAAGGTTGCCCTAGTTTGAGATCAGGTTGATTGGTGTGATTGTCCGGTGCATTTATATCAGCCGCCGAACTGACAACCACTGGGTTACACGAGTTCTGGAGTGGCGACCACGTCTCGGTAAACGTAATGTAGGACGCCCTCAGGCCAGATGCAGTGACGATCTGCGCAGGATGACTGGCAAGAGCTGGATGCGAGTAGCGAAAAATCGTTCGTAGTGGCAAATATTAGGTGTGGCCTTTGTCCAGCAGTGGATTGCAAGTTCTGCAACAGGCTGATGATGATGATAGAAAGACGACCCATTTGGCGTAGTGGTTTGAGCGCCGGTTGAGACGCAAGGGTCGCGGGTTCGATTCCCGCATCAAGACAAATGTTTGTTGATGAAACAGATATTTGTCTTGGGTCTGGGTGTTTGAAGTTCCTTCGTTGTTTCTGGTTTCCATAGTACAAGGGAAAACCTTAGTTTGGGACTAGGACAATGTATGTGATGTTGTCTCAATTTATTTATTTATTTATTTATTTATTTACGTCGCGGCGCCATTACCTACACCTTAATGAACTTAAAAAGGATTAAGTACTACATTTGGAACTTAGCCGTCTAATTTTATGGTCACTTCACAAGATAACTTAGAGGATTCTTGACTAAATATGAGTAACACATAAAGTAGTTGTATCAAAACTACCCGAAGTTAAAATCTTGATTTTACAAGCCAGCGGGTCATCTGCCTGCCAGATGTCATCTTACTTTGACAAAATGAGAATAAAATTACTATATTACGAGTATTTATGACTTTTTATGAGTGTGAACTGGAAGATGTACCTAACAAAATTGAGAAACTTCCTGTTTGGTAATTCTATGTACCGTAGGTAAGTAACAATTTTTAGGGTTATCTTATAATTTTTTAAATCTTAATATTAATTACCCATCCTTATAAAAATAGATCAAACCTTGGCTAAAATAATTATTTATCCTCTGTAGTTAGAAGCAAAATGAAATAAATAAATAAATTTCTTAAATTATTAAATTAGTTAATTATCGTCACCTGGTTGGTAGGTACTCATAGTGGGTCACAGGGGTTGCCCTACTTTGAGACCAAGTTGATTGGTGTGATTGTCTGGCGCATTATTTTTATTTTTTTAAATAGACTTAGGTATTTAATTGTGGGAGAGCCACGCTTCGGCATGAATGGGCCGGCTCGACCGGAGTGATACCACTGCCTCACAGAAAACCGGCGTGAAGCAGCCCCTGTGCTGTGTTTCGCCGAGTGAGTGAGGGTACCGGAGGCCCACCAGGGGAGGGGAAGGGGATCAATTGCTTACCGTCAGGTGATCCGCCTGCTCGTTTGCTACCTATCATATAAAAAAAAAGGTATCAAAACAAAACTGACTATTTCAGCTCTCAAACAAAAAAAGTCCAAATCGGTTCATCTGTTCAAGAGCTACTATGCCACAGATAGACAGAATACGCCAAACTTGTAAATAAACAATATTGTTGCGGGTACGGGGTACGTAAGATTCAAGTAAAATGCCAAAGTCACAAAAAGACAATTAATTTATTCGACGAGTAACAAAACCACAATTAAAACACTAAATCACACTTAAACGCACTAAAACACTAAAATCTTCCTTAAACACTTCGCAGGTAATACACAAGATCACTCTTAGTTCGCAGGAGAATAATCGCTTTCCAAATTGGAACTCACTTCTTCGCTGTTCAAATCAGAACTCACTCCTTCGCTGTTCAAATCAGAACTGACTCGTCGGCTCGCCCGTCCCGCTTTTATACTAGCACAGGCTACGGGCGAGACCTTTCCAGTAACTTCCAGACACTTTCTAGTATGTCCTACTAGAATGTTCCAGAGTCTTCGGGGGATAGTTAGTAACTAGGGCTTCGAGGGTCTTCTACACAGTTCTGGATGTGTGTCGAACATTCTCGAATGTTCGATAAGTCTCCATTTCCTTCGACGCGTGCGTTCGGCCGACCGTGCGTATGTGACGTAGTGCAAGGGAATATAAACCTTATCTTTGATAGAGATAAGTTCTAATTCCGCTTGCACGGTACCCCCATGGTCGTAACATTACCCCCCTCTTAGTCATGCTCGTCCCGAGCATGTTTTAACACATGGTGAAGTGGTCATTTGCATGATCCGGTGGTCACGCCAGTTCCTGCAGTCATCCCGGTAGCCACGCCAGTTACTGTCATTCCGGTAGTCACGCCAGTTTTTGTAGTCACGCCAGTTCCTATAGTTACCGTTGTCACACCATCGTTTGGGGCAACTTATTCGAATATGGCCCCTCTCTCCGCAGCCATAGCATTTTGGGACCAAGGAGGGTCTTTCCCTCACAACTACCTCCCGTAGTCTGTGAGGTCCAAGGTCCTGTCGTACAGCTTCAACCTCCAAAGCATGGGCTAGAGCTTCCGGTAAGGTTTGATGGTGATTTAATTTCACAGCATGTCTGATGTGTGCGTCCCTTATTCCGTCGTTGAACGCTTGCAAGATCATTGGCTCCACTATCGCCGGGCATGACACATATGCACGTCGGACTAGCCTCTCGATTTCCGTTGCCCATTGCTGCAGACTCTCACCAGGTTCCTGAACTCGGTCGCGTAGTTGTGCTCTGAACATGTACTCCTGGTGTTTTACACTGTACCTGCTCTCTAGTGCTTCTTGGAGAGCTCCCAAGGTCCTATTATCCGAAGGCAGGCATTCTAGTATGAGTAAAGCATCTCCACGAAGAGCCAAAGTGAGAGCCATCATTGATTCTTCGTCGCTCCACCCATTTCCCTTAGCCAATGTTTCGAACTGGCACCAGAAAGCTGCCCAGGACGTAGTTCCATCGAAGTAGGGTAATTCGATTGTAGGAGACACTGCATTTGCCGGCACTACTGTAGCAGCTCGAGATTTCTACCTTTTCCACCTTGATGTGCAGCTGTTGTAACGCACCATCCACCAGGTTAAGTCGGTTTTCGACAGCAACGATCTGCTTTTCCAGTGCTGCATACTTCTTCTCAATAGCCCCCAACCAACTCTTGCAACTGAGCACCTCCTTGAATTCTTCAAGCTGCGCTTCTTGACGGCGAGCTTGCACCTCCTGGCGGCGAACCTGCTCTTCCAGACGGCGGACCTGTTCTTCAAGACGGCGAACCTGCTCATGTTGACGACGAGCCTGCTCCTCCTGGTGAAGGGCTTGGTCTTCCCTAAGCTGAGCAAGTTGTGCTTCCAGGCGGCGACCTTGCTCCTCCTGGCGTCGGGCATACTCCTCTTGAAGACTGACTTGCTCCTCATGGCGGCGGGCTTGCTCCTTCTTAAGTTCAGCGAGTTGCGCTTCATGACGGCGTTCTTGCTCCTCAAGACGGTGAACCTGCTCCTTAAGACGGTGAACCTGCTCATGCTGACGACGAGCCTGCTCCGCCTGATGAAGGGCTTGTTCTTCCTTAAGTTGTGCTTCCAGGCAGCGGACTTGCTCCTCATGGCGGCGGGCTTGCTCCTCCTTAAGTTCAGCGAGTTGCGCTTCATGACGGCGTTCTTGCTCCTCCCGGTAACGGGCTTGTTCCTCCTTCATTTCAGCAAGCTGCGCCTTGTGATGGCGGTTTTGCTTGTCACTGCGGGTCATCTCATCGGTAACTAACGATAGTAGAGAATTAATAACATCAATTGAGGTGGCAAGGTCGATGGTAAGTCCACTTCGTATAGCAGAACCAGAACCCTCCGTTGAGCTTCTTCCACCTTCACCCTCTTGCAAGGCCGCAGTCTCTCTTCTCGTCACTTGCTCCTCATTGCCTTCTTGTGGCGTAAGTGACATCTTGAATCCCACTTCTGACACCAATTGTTGCGGGTACGGGGTACGTAAGATTCAAGTAAAATGCCAAAGTCACAAAAAGACAATTAATTTATTCGACGAGTAACAAAAACACAATTAAAACACTAAATCACACTTAAACGCACTAAAACACTAAAATCTTCCTTAAACACTTCGCAGGTAATACACAAGATCACTCTTAGTTCGCAGGAGAATAATCGCTTTCCAAATTGGAACTCACTTCTTCGCTGTTCAAATCAGAACTCACTCCTTCGCTGTTCAAATCAGAACTGACTCGTCGGCTCGCCCGTCCCGCTTTTATACCAGCGCGGATACGGGTGAGATATTTCTAGTAATTTCCAGACATTTCTAGTAATGTCCTACCTAGAATGTTCCAGAGTCTTCGGGGGATAGTTAGTAACTAGGGCTTCGAGGGTCTTCTACACAGTTCTGGATGTGTGTCGAACATTCTCGAATGTTCGATAAGTCTCCATTTCGTTCGACGCGTGCGTTCGGCCGACCGTGCGTATGTGACGTAGTGCAAGGGAATATAAACCTTATCTTTGATAGAGATAAGTTCTAATTCCGCTTGCACGGTACCCCATGGTCCGTAACAATATGAATTGGTCTTATCAATACACACCTACACTTAATGCAATGACCTAATAATAATTCAATCTAAAAATAACCGGTTAAATATAAACTTCCCACTGGTGTAAATAAGCATTTACCTTATATGTAAATTTTCCTTCAACACTCAAGTCTATTTAAAACTAGATCAAAAAGATACCCAAACAAAAACCAACTTACAATGGCTCCCGAAATACGCCTCAAAGTTTAATGCTCATTGTTGTATGTTAATTGTGTGCATCTGTTATGTTAAGCGAAATATGGGTGACGGTCCAGTGCCTCTGTGTCAAGGCTGCGGCTCCCCTACCCTATGTGGCCCACGTCTTGTCTAGGGCTGTCTATAGACACAAAAAAAAAGAAAAAAAAAAGTATTTATTTTTCTCACACAATCCAATAAGGCTTTTTGCAAATGCAAAATCCGATAGATGGCGATGACGTCAGGGCCGACGATTGGTTCCATTTTGACGTGTCATGTCAAAATTATGAAGTTATGTATGAAACAACCATGTCGTCAAAGTTGGACCTGACGTCAACGTAAACGCCATCTATCGGATTTTGCATTTGCAAAAACCCTCTTTACAATAGGTACAATAACATACAAAGAGTAGGTACCCAATTACATTACGCAATTAAGTAGGTACATTGCACAAAGAGAGTGCGAGAACTCGAGCCTAAACTAGGACGACCCTAGACCATAGTTAGACCTTTTATACACTTAGTATGCAAATAAATACTTGAATACTTGAACACCCTCTATTTCAGGTCTTCAGGCCTCACCCGAGAATCGATGAGTGATCTAAGACATGTGCTAGAGACATCTTGAGAACCTTCTCAAGATCTCTAGCTCTACATTCTCAACATACACACTTATGTGTGTGTATGTGTTTATGTCGTTTGTGTGTGTTTATAAGAAAATAATTAAACACTCTCTGCCGCACTCAGAAACGTCAATTAAACTTTATCCCCATGATTAAAAAATGTGGTCTGAGTTATTCTTGGTTTAAAACTGATGTCACTTTCATTTAGGACGTTAAGTGGCATCATTTTTATACCATTGCTTACTTTAGTCTTCGTTTTGTTATAAGGGGATAATAATTATTGTCACTTAAGTAAAAATACTGACCTTTATTTTAATAGACATAAAAACTATCCATAATTAAGATAATGAGCATTAAGTTTAAATGCTGTCTCTGAGTGAAAATCATGAAAACAATTCGTCTATTTTCCCTAGGGTTGCCAACCCTAGTTGCGTGACTTTTGATTTTCACGTATCGCTCGCTCCAAGAATGAATTAACGAGTGGTTTTTGTACCAGTGTAGTAAAATTGTACGATGAAGTTTACACTCGAGATACGATCTGCGCGCGAGCATATCCGCGCGTAACAATTAGTCTAATTGTTAGCCGTTTACATCATTTTAATTTTGTAATATGAAATGAAATTTATGGCGATAACTTGATAACAACGGTTGCATTTTGTTTTGTTGTTTGATGCATTATAAATGGAGAGACGAAACGAAGAGGGGTCCATTTTTAGAAAAAAAAAAAAATTACGGGACACAACACAAATATCAACCGATTTTAAAATGGGCCATTTTTTGATTCACTAAATAAATCAAAACTCGTATTTACCTGATGGTGAAGTATGAAAATTGGGCCGCCGTTCATCATACGACCACATAGAAGCCATAAATAAAAGACGATTAAAAAAAAGCGTCTGTGAAAAATCGTTCGAATGGGCCCCTCGAAGTTTTACCACTTCAAATGGGTATCTATTTTTGAAAAAAAATCACAAGTAGACTTGCCTTCCAGATTAGTCTGATTTTACCAAAAAAAATCTATGTTTGTTTGCAGGTGACGCATCGAGAGGAGTCCAAGGTCCGAAGGTTCCTAGAAATCTGTCTGCGTTGCGCGTGCGCCGACACATCTTCACTGATCGATAATACCTACTATAAATGCACGCTCTAGCTCAGTGGATAAGGAGCGGTTTAGCTAGCCTGCAGGTTCGAATCCGGATCACGAATACTTTTTAAGACCCATTTAGCGAAATGGTTTGGAGCGGTTGAGATGCAAATAAAATAAAATAAATAAATAAATTGAGACAACATCACATACATTGTCCTGGTCCCAAACTAAGGTTTTCCCTTGTACTTTAGGTTGTCCCTATGGAAATCAGAAACAACGAAGGAACTACAAACACCCAGACCCAATACAAATATCTGTTTCATCAACAAACATTTGTGTTGGTGCGGGAATCGAACCCGCGACCCTTGCGTCTCAACCGGCGCTCAAACCATTACGCCAAATGGGTCGGCATGCAAGAGTCACGGGATCGATTTCCGCACCAACACAAATTTGTTTTTTTTTATGGCAGACGAGCAGACGGATCCCCTGATGGTAAGCGATTGAAGCCGCCCATAGACACCTGCAACACCAGTAGAGTCACAATTGCGCTGCCAACCTTTAACCCTCTTTCCCCCCATCAAACCTCTACCCTCACTCGCTTGACGAAACAGCGCGTTAGTTGATGAAAGAGACAATTTACAGTTTACTATACTTTGATCTGTGGCCGTACGTACAGTCGAGTTCAACAATATGTATACACTTTAGGACCTTGTCACAGTACATATGTTTAAGAAACGACTTCCACTTTTTTATAAATATGCGTTGTGACAAGGTCCTAAGGTGTATACATATTTTTGAACTTGACTGTACCTACTCAGATTCAATCCCATTTTGTCCACTCGAGATTCAATCGAGTGACGATAGCTACTGAGCTATCGTCAGTCGAAACTATAATCAACAGTGTGCGGCTAATTGTGTTGCTGATAGTACTTAAACCTAAACGATTTATGTGAGGATCCAGCCGCAATCTATGTGGGGCATCCTCGCCTGAGCTCGGTCTAACAATGTGGCCTATCACCGCTTAAAATTCATCGGAACCGTAATGAATGGTCGATTGTTCTATATTTAGGTAGCCCCGTGTTTGATAATTCGTTATTACGCAAACTTTGATGTGTTTAGGGCCGATTTTTGATACGTAGTAAAACTGAAGTTAATGGTTAAAAAAGTTAACATCAATTCTTCGAAAAATTTGAAGACTCCCCATACAAAATGACCAAGTCACGTGACTGACTTTGTATGGAAAGAGAAATTTTTTTATGCGAAATTTTAAAAGTTATAGAACAAATGTTGTTTAGAATGGTTGGTAGAACTCGTGGTTAAAGGGATGTAAATGTTCACAGATACACCCTGTATTACCAAATTGATAAAAGCGCTTTACCTTTTAGTTAAATTGACTATAGTTAACTTGACAATCGATTAAAACCAATGGTCAAAATGACAGATCGATGGTTGTAATTTGACTATTGGTTAAGCCCTTAGGGGCGGTTTCTTGATCCGTAGTTAAAACGGAACTAAGTGATGGTTTAACGGTAACTAATGGTCAAACATCGGCTAAAAATGTTTTTGGTACAATAATGATCATAGTAATAATAGTAATAATTTATTTTAAAGAACATGGTACAGAAGATCAAATAAGCTTAATCAACAGTCATATTTATTTAATATTTTAGCTAATAAGCTGTTACTTTGATCATTTGTTTCAACCAATTGTCAAAGTTAACCATAGTCAATTTAACCAAAAAATTTAACTATGGATTGAAGAATTTTTCCTTGGGCTGCTGCTTAAAAGTACCACGGAGAATTTATCGACAATGTGGTAGCCCTGAATCAACATAGCGGTCTGGGCAAAGAATTATAAATAACCATCATTAAGTAACAGAATTGAGTATTTTTTATAGCCATTGAGGAATTATTATTGGTTGTTACATCCATCACGTTAATGTTAACTCAAATTTATTTGATTACTATCTACTGCTTATGCAGTCGGCAAAGGTAAGATTAGAGATGTGAAAACCGCTTTTTTAAGACAAAAAACGACGTTAGTTTTGCTTTAGCTTACCTATTTACGTTCCATCATCATACTGGCGCCATCTATTGGCTAATCTAGGAACTAATGTCAAAATCAAGTTTCCGAAATGGGACATCAGGGAGGGCCATTATTCTAACTACAGGTTAATTACATAATTAACGTCAAGGTTTGTGGGTAAACTGAAAAAGTGAAACGCTTGCGCGCTGTAATCGATGCCCAGCGCCATCTGTTAGTGCAAGTCTAAGTAAAGTCCAGAAAGGAAGTGAGGGCGGGCAACTGATAACTTAAGAAATAAAAAAAATTATAATTTGCTGGTGTTGCATGTGTCCATGGGCGGCGGCAATTGCTTACCATCAGGTGATCCGCCTGCTCGTCTGCTACCTATCACATAAAAAAAAAAAAAAAAATATAATATCGAAAATGCATTTTTATTTTTAAAAATAACGAGATCACCATAGTATCTAATCATCGAATATAACTTAGGTAGAAAATATTATTTATTTATTACCTATAATTACATGATTCTTACAATCGTTTCATTCATTACTGTAAAAATATATTTAACACAATTTTCAAAATAAACTTAAATAAATGCATCCATAGGGACCTACTTCCAATAAATAACAAACATAATTTCCAATTAATCTTTTGACAATGTAATTTGAATATAATTAAGTGTTATATTCAAGTTATAGTTATATAAACAGGTTTTTTATTACAAAAATCATGTATTTCAATCATCAAAATGTTTAAGTTGAATAATTTAACGTTCCTACAGTTACAAGTTTAGTCTCTTAGACAGAAAAAACGAAAGATAGGATTTCTTTTACGATTTTTTTTACGTAGCTTTGTCGTTTGGACTAAACCAAAAGTAAGCGATTCACTTAAATATTATTGATGGATGGTCATGACTTGTAGATTTGTGGTACACGGAAACTAGTATTATAAAAAAAAACTTTTATTACTTAAAAATATGTACTCTTGATTCCATTTCGCCACCGAATAAATCGGATGTTTTTGAGTCACAACTGTACAGACATATCGCGTGGGAAAAATCCGTTAGATGGCGTACTTGAAAACTGATGATAGGTTATTTTTGATGTGAGATGTCAAAATGTCACTAAACAACCAATGACGTCGAAGTTGGACCTCAGTTCTCAAGTACGCCATCTAGCGGCTATTTCACACACCATAGCCAAGTTTGCGTCAAGTCGACGGTGTTGTACGATTTTTTTCATACACAAAATTCCCGCAACGCAATTTTAAAATAAGTTACTTCGGGACCAATTTAAGGTGTGGTGTTTTCACGTCATATGTAGGCCTACATGCGGCGTCAAAATTTTGTCGACTCTCGTTCGCGAAAGCGCATCCTTCTATCCCGCTCATCGCTCAGTCAGGTGAACGAGAAGCAACTTACGCCGACGCAATACGAGTGTCGACAAATTATCTCGCGGCGCGCATGTTAGCCCGGCAGGACTGAATTGACTTACTAACCACCTCCTTGACGGATGTAAATGTTCATTGTTACACCCTGTATACTTAACAACACTAGATACAACTGTTGTACAGTTATTTGCAAATAATTTTGTTTGACAACAAAATAGCGTTTCGTTAGTTTAAGAGCACTTCAAAACCTTAAAACTACTCTGCTCCCATTCCGCCAACGAATGAATCTATGTCACCTATTAGTTTGAGTCACAACTGTACCCGAAATCATGTTATTGATGTATCTCCTAGCAGTTCTCATTCTACCCGCAGCCACGCTATCAAACACCCACTTCGAGCTCACTTCTCCATCACTGACTCCTAATGTCATGTCCCAGTCGCCATTTTGCCCAGTGGCGCCATCTATTGCTACAGCTCCGCAGAGTTTGAGCAGCTGTGTGGCGGCGTCTTTCTGTTCCGTTTGGGGTGTGACTAGAACTTTCATGCCGTTGAATACATCGTAGGCGTAGTCCGAACGCATTCGGCATAGGGCTAGACGTTCGATTCGCGCTTTCTGGTGAGAAAGATTTCATGTTATTTTAATTTTTTACAGCAATTAATTAAGCAAATAATGCGTTTAAAAACTAAATTCTATTCATTACTGAAGATTGGCGATCAGTTCTTTATATTCGGGCCGCCTCTAAGAAGCCCGATTCGACACTTTTTATGTCAAAATTTCAAAGGCTAAGTGCCTTTGAAATTTTGTCTTTTATTACTTAAAATAATTTAAGAATAAAAAAAACGTAAAAATGTCCACTCTGTTTTACGCTTTTACAAAGTTACGCCGTTCGACACGTTTTCATAGTGACGTAATCGGTAATAATCACCGCGTAGGTACTTGTTATTCATTACAGCTAGCCATAATGTAATTACGCTGGAGATTAGCCGCCTCTTTGGCAGTTTTTAGGTTGATTCTCGACTCATGGCGCTGCATGACTTTGTTTTATTTGAAGAAAAGTACTAAGTCTTGCATAGGTTAGGGTTATTTTTTTCATGTTTATCCAAAAAAACTTTGTGTAAAAGGATTTCCGGTCTACCAGTGGTCTTCTACTTAACCTAACTTAACCTTGTCAAGATAATTTTGTGTTGTGGCAACACTTGTCATAATAAGTACGATGCGGCTAAATGGCCTTATTGAAGAACGTATCACATCACAATAACAATGTGGCTAATTGTTGATCCGCCGTATTACAAAACGGCCCTGTTTTTGTTAAGAGCTAGCCGTAATGTAATAGGGTGGATTGTACGATAGATGGATTATGACTAGTGTATATACATGTATTGTATATACGTGTAGAGATATGTCGGCGGCGGCCCTCCATGAGGGTCGTTAGGTTCCATGATGGGTGTGGAAATAAGACTCTTGCGCTCCAAAAATTAGTTTAATGCAATACAGTTTTCTTATCAAAACTAGAGCATCACTTCGTGCCGTGGTTCCAATGCGAATGATGTCATCTTATTCGCTAGGGGCTTAAATACTCAGGGAAAAGCTACCCCACTCCATTCGCACCGGAAATCACTTATCAACACAAATAAATTATATTTCTTTACATGTCTTAAAATAGCAAAATTAAAGAAATAATATTTTAACTTATTATAATAGGTATTAAAATTAATAATTCCTTTACAATAAAATTATTACAATTTTAAATAAACAATATTAAATAATTATGGTGGAAACGGAAGTTGTCGTTTTTTAATATTGACAACTATTTTTATTCTACCGGAAAACGGAAATTGACCAATCTGAATATTTGATTTTTATTTTAAGGGAAACGGAAATGAACCATTTTTAATATTTTAATTTTTATTTTTAGGGGAAACGGAAATGAACCATTTGGATATTTTAATTTTATTTTGGGGAACGGAAATGGAACATTTTTATTTTATTTTTAATTCATAGAAAGCGGAAATTGATTGATTTTAACTTCTCAAAAATGGAACGCCGCCCATACGGCCATACTGATCCAGCGCGCTCTCTGCGCTGAATAGATAACTTCCATGATTTTACGTAATCACATTAACATTCACACGGCATCACCCATGCTGGGCTCTAGCCGACACACAATCAGGCATCACCCGTACTGGGAGTCTAGCCAATACACAAATCAGGCATCACCCTTCCTGGGTCTAGCCTACAAGACCGGGAAAGGAAACGCGTGGTGGCCAGCCAGCGTTAGGAAAGGAAATGCGGATAGGATCTTAATAATTAGACAAAACTTTCTTTTAACCTAAATTATTTTTTAAGCTCTTATCTACTACATCATCCGCCCATATGGTACATTCATTATCACTATCGTCAAATGGGTCTGCCTGGCCTACGGGAGCAGGTCTTAAATAATCATGACTAGCGATCTTTTCAGAGCATCCACGTAAATTAACGTGTTTCAATTTATAACGGTCATTGGGTAGAATTGCTAAGATTTCCATTGGACCCTCAAATTTAGGACCTAATTTTGTTGTATGACGTTCGTGTATACGCATTAGGACAAAGTCTCCAACCTGAAAAGGTTTGATTTTGGCCTTGCCTTTATCAAATCGAATCTTGTCCTGAATAGATCGCTCGTCCATCCTTTCCTTACAAGCATTTCTAACAGCTATAAGATCTTCGACAGGTTCATCGTCATCGACTTGGAGGAGTTTGATAGCCGGAGGAGAACATTTTTTGCCAAACAATAATTCCATTGGACTTTTTCCAGTGCTCTTTGATTTTGTACAATTAATAGCTAGTTGTAAATCCTGGATTGAATTGTGCCAAGGCTTATCAAGCTCCACCACTGACATATTATCTTTAATAACTTTCATGACGCGTTCCACCTGACCATTTGCCCTGCTAGCGCCTTTTGCTACGACATGATGTTCAATACCAAAATTTTTACAAAACTGCTTAAAATCTAAGGAAGTCATGCTTTTATCCTGGTCGGTTATAAGTCTAGTAGGAGTACCGAAAATAGTGATAACTTCACGAAAACATCGTATAGCGGAATCTGATGTACGGTCGTTTGAGTATACTAAATGAACGTATTTAGTGAACGCATCTATATAAACGAAAGCATATTCAGGTCGATTACGTTTTCCATTCATCTGACCAGTAATATCTGCATGCACTGTGTGGAAAGGTACAGAATTTTTATCAATTGGGTGCAGAGAAACTTGCCTGGCACCTGAAACTCCTTTCCTAACTCTACAACTAACACAATTCTCAATGAATTTTCGGACCAATTTAGACATATTAGGGAACCAATATTGTTCTCGTATTTTTGCCAATACTTTTTCCCAACTGAAATGCTGAAGTGAACTATGGTAGTGAGAAATAAGATTCCAGCGATAGCTGCGTGGAACAAAGATTAATTTTCGAGTTTTCTTATCTATTTGTACTTTACGTCGCAATAGCTTATCTTGCAAAATAACGTATGTATCTGCGAGATTTTTGGGAATGCAATCGGACTGTAATTTTTTTACTATATCGCTAAGTTCGGGATCACGTTTCTGTTCGATAAGTAACCAATTATGGTCAAGATTTGAAGAATTCACGGAAAAATGCAACGTCTGGTCTGGACTGGGCGCATTATAAGATAAATCATTTCTAGGTCTAGGCATGTCTATTGGGTTTCTACTGAAATAATCCGCGTGAGCAAGTCTTTCACCTTTACGATACTCAATTTCGAACTGAAACGATTGTAAATAAGACCACCAACGGTGTACCCTGGGAGTCAGTTCTTTTTTGTGCCTCGAGGCTTTAAGGGAGTTACAGTCTGTTATGACTTTAAATGAACGACCGTATAAAAAATGACGAAAATGTTTTATCGCTTTGACAACGGCAAGTGTTTCGAGCTCATATGAATGATATTTGCTCTCTGCACTTGTCGTTCTCATACTAAAATAGCCTATGACATGTGGAACCTGGTTGTGCCTCTGTATTAGCACTGCACCATAACCAAGCGCGCTGGCATCTGTATGCAGTTCGGTCGGCAGGTCGGGGTCAAATATAGTCAATAACGGGGAGGATGTTAAACGGCTAATTATTTCTTGTCTAGCTCTATCTTGGGCTTCAGTCCAGTTCCACTTGACGTTGGATTTGGTCAGTTCATACAAAGGTACCATAATTTTTGAAAAATTCGGTACAAACTTCCTAAAATAACTAGCTAACCCATTGAACTGCCGAAGTTCTTTTACATTTCTAGGAATAGGAGAGTTAGACAACGCTTGTATTTTTAATGGACTCGGCTTGACAGTGCCATTTTCGACAACGTTACCCAAAAATTGAACAGATTTTTTCAAAAATGAGCATTTTGCAATATTTAATGAAAATCCAGCAACTGTTAAACGATTGAGAACAAGATTTAGATTTTGCAAGCCTTCTTCAGGAGTTTGAGAGAAAATTAGTATGTCATCTATATAAACGAGAGCAATTTTGTCTTTATAGTCACCTAATGCTTTATTGATAGCCCGTTGATATACTGACGGTGCGTTACAAAGCCCAAAAGGCATGCGCAAAAACTCATATTGACCGTCAGGTGTTACAAAGCCAGTTTTTCCGATTGAGTTTGCGGCAATTGGTATTTGGTAGAACCCTGCGGCCATATCAAGACATGTAAAATATCGCGCCTTACCCAATTTGTCTATTTGATCCGCAATTAAAGGTAACGGATAATGGTCTCTAAGAGTATTGGCATTAAGCTCACGAAATCGACGCACAGTCTATCTGAGCCATCTTTCTTTTTTACGAGCAAAATTGGACTGCTAAATGGAGAAGAGCTCTCTCTGATAATACCATTACTCTTAAGATCACTTATAATACTTTTAACCTTCTCACGTTCAACAGGGGACAATCTGAAGGGTCTGCGTTGCACAATTTTATCGGGGTTTTTTAGTTTTATCTCTAACTCACCTGTATTGACTACCGACACATTATTTCCTGTTGTGAAACTTTGTTTATAATTATTGACAATATTTTTTAATTGTTCAAGAAGGGTCTGGTCTGTAAGGTCAGTGTCAATATCAGAAATGGAACCTGAAGTAATGCATTCATTTATAGTCTTTACGATGTTATTTGAATCCTGTTGTACTGAAATTCCAGAGCTGGTCAAAGTGACACTGAGGCCAGGAATTTGTAAAAGATCATAACCTATCAAAATGTCGAACTGAGTTTGCGTATCCCCAACTACATAAAATTCAAGCTCTACATTTACTCCATCAATCTCAACAATTGTTGTAATAGATTGTGATGAACGCACTGGGCAACCACCAATACCCGAAAATAAAACATTAACAGTTTTCCTCCTTCCCGGAATTGATCCAGAAAACCGTTGCCGTATTAGTGAACAATCGGCGCCAGTATCAAATAAACACTCGTAAAAGTTGTTCCCTATTTTTACTTTTGTTGTGCTGCGATTGACATTATTACAAAAATTTATAGATTTATTTTGAGAGCTATTGTGACGTTCATTATTTTGTTTACGGAAACAATTTTTCTCTACGTGACCCATTTTATGGCAATATTTACATTCTACGGATTTTACTGAAGCATTGCGAAAGTCAGGACTTTGATAAGTATTTGGTTTAGGCAATAATGATGATGATGAAGGTACAGGGGGCTCCTTGCAATCGCGAAAACGATGTCCAGGTTTGTTGCACTTGTAACAAGTTAAAGAATGGTCAAATGCTCGTGATCGCTTAATATTACTATTGTTCGGTTTTTCCGAACTATCTAATTTACGTTTGCGATAAGTTTTTAAAACAGAAACTAGTTTGGGCAAAGAGTCAGGTGTGTTCCTAAGTAATTCAGACCTTATATGTTCAGGGTAAATACCTGTTAATAAAGCGTCGATCACTTCAGGATCCGAAGCCTCCGGCCGCACTCGCTTAAACAACGTCCACCCCGTAGTGGCGTACTCGGCGTAGCTGGAAGCTTGATCCGACGTGAAACTCCTCCATTTCTGCACATCATCAGCATACCGGAACTCCTTCCCAAATGTTCGAATCAGATCTTCTTTCACTTGTTGCCATGTGGTGGATTGTAGGGACCAGGTATCAGCCCAAGTTTTAGCACGTCCCTTCAGCTGAAGGATAGCCTTCATGCGTGCTTCTTGAGGTGAAATGTTGAGGGAAGTAATTGTTTCATCGACATTGGCACACCAGTCTCTGATATCATGTGAGCGAAGGTCTGGATCAAATGGTGGCAGGTAGAAATTGCCGCGGTCTCGTGGCGCAGGAGTAGTAGAAATTGCCGCTGTAACAGCACTTGCGGCAGCTTGTTTCGTCACACTTGTCAGTAAACTCATTACTTGTTCCATGGAGAATGTAGGATTACATCGCGACTCCGCGACTCTAGAGGCTCCAAGCACAGGGGAGTGTGATCCCACCGCTGCTGTCGGCGGCGGCCCTCCATGAGGGTCGTTAGGTTCCATGATGGGTGTGGAAATAAGACTCTTGCGCTCCAAAAATTAGTTTAATGCAATACAGTTTTCTTATCAAAACTAGAGCATCACTTCGTGCCGTGGTTCCAATGCGAATGATGTCATCTTATTCGCTAGGGGCTTAAATACTCAGGGAAAAGCTACCCCACTCCATTCGCACCGGAAATCACTTATCAACACAAATAAATTATATTTCTTTACATGTCTTAAAATAGCAAAATTAAAGAAATAATATTTTAACTTATTATAATAGGTATTAAAATTAATAATTCCTTTACAATAAAATTATTACAATTTTAAATAAACAATATTAAATAATTATGGTGGAAACGGAAGTTGTCGTTTTTTAATATTGACAACTATTTTTATTCTACCGGAAACGGAAATTGACCAATCTGAATATTTGATTTTTATTTTAAGGGAAACGGAAATGAACCATTTTTAATATTTTAATTTTTATTTTTAGGGAAACGGAAATGAACCATTTTGGATATTTTAATTTTTATTTTTAATTCATAGAAAGCGGAAATTGATTGATTTTAACTTCTCAAAAATGGAACGCCGCCCATAGATACATGTTGTGTGCGTTGGTGTACCTTTATCAATAAATAAACAAAGTACCTGCGACATCTTCTTCAAATGCGGCACCTCATACCCGTGGTGATGCAGCCACCTGCCCTCGCGCGCGCAGTCCACCGCCCACTGGGCCGCGAGTACCCGGCAGCCGCGGGCCGCACCCGCCAGGGCCGCGAGTGTGCGCGCCTTCTGCACGTCGCTGCGGTGTATCACGCGAGGCTCGTCGAGGGAGGTCACTCCGGTGATGTTGCAGTTGGTGGTGATGCCTGGATGGGACAATAGGTTGGTTGACTAAATTTCAAAATAATATCAAAACGTTACCTGTTTATCTCATCATCGTCATTTAAGCCAATAGACGTCCACTGCTGGACCTGTGCCACCCGCATCCAAGGGACCTGATTATCTATTTGACTCTAAAAAAATGTTTTTTTTCAAAAATTCGATCGTTTACCATATTTATTTTGTATTTTTATATGCCGCTTTAAATTTACCGCGAAAACACTCAAGACAGACATGTTAATGGGGGATATCGCGAGTGAAAAAACCGTTAGATGGCGTACGTGTAGACTGAGGTCCAACTTCAACGTCATTGGTCGTTTAGTGACATTTTGACATCTCACATCAAAAATAACCAATCACCGTGTAGTTGGACCTCAGTCTACATGTATGCCATCTAACGGATTTTCCTCACGCGGTAACCACCCATTATGCCATCGTAAGTTTGCTCAATCACAAAAACATTGGTAAAATGGTTACTTTGATATCTTAAAAACGTCCCGAGATATCACAATTTGAAAACCACAGTTTTGAACTTGATCAAAAACGCTTCATACAAAAACATACATAGCCATGACGTCACCGCTATGTATTTTCTACTAACTTACTTTAACTGTAACTTTTACGCATGGCGTATAAACTTTGTATGATAACTAAGTGAAATGTTGCGTTTAGACAACTAGTAGAGCGAGAAGCAACTTGCGCCGACACAATACGAGTGTCGACAAATTATCTCGAGGGGCGCATGTTAGCCCGACTTATGTCTTACTGAAAGCGATAACTCACCTGAGCAGAAGTTCCCATTGGAGTCCTCCCTGCAGGAGCCCAGCAGCACGTGCGTGGTCTTCCAGGTGACCTGCCGCTGCTGCCGGCCGTTGAGAGACCGGATGGCTTCCGATACTGTCTGTCTTTCCGTGCGACCCATGCCGGTTAGCACCTGAAATAAGTAAAGTAAAAAAAATAAAGTATCAGCCTATATACTGTCCCACTGCAGGGCAAAGGCCTCTCATCATACAAATCGAATTATCACTACTATGACCCATCATCCCAAATTGACTTAATCACCACGCTTGTCTAATCCTCCCCTTTTCATTCGCGAACAACACGTGCTGGACAGCGTTGCCATCCGCATACCATCCAGACAGTGCCGGCGCGCACCAAGAGGTTTAGCTCCTCCGCTTAGGTCGAATTAAGAATATTGCAGTATATGTGTCACTCCACCGAATTAGCAAACTGAAGCGGCAGTGGGCTGGTCACATTAGCCGCAGAACTGACAACCGTTGGAGCCGTAAAGTCCTTGAGTGGAGACCGCGACTCGGTAAGCGTAGTGTTGAACGCCCTGCGACAAGATGGGATGATGACATTCGAAGGCTGGCTGGAGTGGGCTGGATGAGAGTGGCCGAAAATCGGGAGCGGTGGCGTGCATTAGGGGTCACCTATGTCCAGCAGTGGACGAGTGTGGGTTGCTGATGATGATAGAATAGAATAGAATAGATCTTTATTTGCAAGAATGAGGTACATTTCAGGTGTTGCATATACAAGCTGATTGTGAGGAACTAACACATTCACCCCTTCAGGGCATGCAAATCATTGTTACTAACTTACTTAGTTACAAAATTAATTAATTCAGTACTTATATTAAATAAACATAATTGCATAGTAATTAAAATACATTCATATAATTAAAAATCACAATTAAAGTAATATATGATGATGATGAGCCATGGAGAGAAAAATGCTCGGAATCAAACTCCAAGATCGAGTCCGGAACTCTGAAATTCGACGCAGGACAAAAGTCTATGATGTCGGATTAAGAGTGATGGAACTCAAGTGGAATTGGGCAGGACACCTAGCCAGGCGAGGTGATGGCAGGTGGAGTAAGCTCCTTACCGAATGGTGCCCTAGAATGGGCAAACGAAATCCTGGTCGTCCAGCAGCACGATGGGTCGATGATATCACCAAAATAGGAGGTCCTGCTTGGATCCGAGCAGCTCAGGACCGGGAACTTTGGCGGAAAAGAAAGGAGGCCTATACTCAACAGTGGGTACTGCCGGGCTGATGATGATGATGTTATGTGTAACTCACTATCCTAGGCCTCTTCTCGGAGTGCTGCGCAGGCGCAGGCCGGCACGCCGCCACCATGCGCCGCGCGATGCGCTCCGCGCGGGCCAACTCACGTCGCGAGCGCTGTGTGGGACGCGGGGGCGCAAGTGTCTTAGTGGCCTTAGGTAAAGCAGTGGTTTCTGCTTCTGTAATGAACAAGAAACTCTTCTACACTCCTTGTGCTTCGATCATACTTGTATCGCTTGTAAATTTAGAGCCGCGATCATAGCAACTAATAGATAACAGATATTTGTGTTGGGTCTGGGTGTTTGTGGTATCTTCGTTGTTTCTGCTTTCCATAGCACAAGGGAAAACCTTAGTTTGGGAACAGGACAATATATGTGATGATTGTCTCAATTTATTATTATTTATTTATACACAACGAACAGCTGAGGATGCTACCAAACCAACATGTTTACAAAACACAAGCGCCACGAGCGCTGCGTGGGACGCGCAACCAAACCCACTAAGACACAAGCACCCCTGCTTGTGTCTTAGTGGGTTTGGGCAAAGCTGTAGTTTCTGCTTCTGCAATTAAATAATAATAATTTCACACAACACCCCAATAGTGATCTAACTCCCTAGCTGCGTAGGTACTAAATAACTTAACTGCGTGTTCTGTCAACCATTCTAAACAACATTTGTGCAACAACTTTTCGAAATACATCGAAAATTTTTCGACTTCCCATACAAAATGACCAAGTCACGTGACCGACTTTGTATAGAAAGATGATTTTTTTTTGCAAATTTCAAAAGTCATAGAACAATTAATGTTGTTAAGAATGGTTGGTAGAACACGTGGTGTATCTGCGAACATGTACATCCCCTTAATGTAAATGTTCACAGATGCACCCTGTACCACCATTGACCTGACTCCGTAATAAGTAGCTTAAGCACTATGTTACAGATATCAGACAACAGAGGAAACACAAAATATACCTGGTACTTAAATACTTACTTATACCAGGCCTGTCCCACTCCGCGTGTAAGTATCAAACTTGCAATAATGCGGCGTCCCCTCCAGAGGGGCCAGTCAGTAGAAAATCACGAGCGAGCGGCAACGCATGCGCGATAGTTGCGTGCGATAGAAAGAGAACGCACTTCTAGGTATGAATAATTGTAGGTGTTGAACGCTGGGCGGCCGGAATTTCAACATTATGTTATGGTAGCCTGAGCCTTTATTTTTCTATAAACGGTTTTTAGAAGTGGGCATTCTGTACTTGTACTATTAAGTATTCTGTGCTTATACGAGTAATAAATACTCTACTAACAACTGAACAAATGCAAGTGTTCATCACACGAATACATGTCCAAGTCCTTCGGTTCTTCTGGTCTACCTTGATCAAAATCCCCTTCTTCACGACTTAAGAGACTGGATCATAGATACACATTCGGAATCATCATCACAATACCTGATTCGTCATCAGATGCTTTAGTCTTCGTCTCCTCAGCCTCCTTCTGCGTGAAGAGCTTCCTCCTGGACTTGGCGGGCGGCGCGGGGCTGATGGAGATGGGCAGGGCCCGCCGGGGGGCTGTGTTCACGCGGGATTCTATGTCTGAAAATTGTTTTATGTCATAATAGAACAAAAAAACTCTGTGCTATGAGTATATAGTTAAAATTAAAAACTATTTCGTGTATCTGTCTGTATGAACTATGATCGTCGAAATGTGGATGTTGAAAGTCAATTTTAAAGTATTAAATTATCCAAAAATCCGGTTATCATTGGATAAGTCCATTAAATTTAAAGTAACATTTAATAATCCACCGGAGCAGAAGACTATTTAGCCACCCGGGGCAGAAGAATATTTTGCCACCCGGGGCGGAAGATTATTTGGCACCCGAGGCGGAAAAATATTATGACACACGGGGCGGAAGATTATTTTGCCACCCGGGGCGGAAAAATATTATGACACCCGAGGCGGAAGACTATTTTATCGCCTGGGCCGAAAGACTATTTGCCACCCGTTACAGAAAACTATTTTGTTGCCCGGGGCGGGGAACTTTATTGCCATTCAGGGCAAAAAACAATTTTACCATCTAAATAGTGTTGCACCTGTATCACGATCACCACGCTACGCTATACACTTACCAGTCTTATCTCGAGACGTATCCCCCGAAGTGTCACGCGTGGTGTCGTGTGACGTGTCTCGCGATGTGTCGGTCTTGTCAGCCGACGTGTCGTGTTCCGTCTCGCTCGACATCCTCAGTCGGGGCGCTTTGTTGTCCTTGTCATCTTTATCGTCTAGTAGGTCTAGCGTTATGTTCTCCATTTCAGCTCTTTTCTGGAATTAAAATAGGCAATATCTTTGTAAGAGGAAATTAAAATGGGACCGTTTAAGAACCTCCACTTACCTTCTAGAGATTAGTACTTTGTTTCTCCTTAAGCACTCAGAATAAGTTTCTGAAAATATTATCATTAAGGGGACTTTAACGATTTCTTCAGAAACTTTCTCATCCATTCTAGAAATAAGTACTATATCAATTTGACTATGGATATCTAGCGATTTTTCACAAGCTACAACCAACATTTCATACATATTTGGTTTATGAATTGTCAGAAATCAAATAGCAGTGATTATATACTGGCCACAACTTTTTTGTGTGATAGGTGGCAGACAAGCATACGGATTTAGTTTGATACCTAACCGACATGGAGCTGTCAAGAAACCCTGTCTACTCGTCTGTCTTACGTGACAAGGTATATTGGTATATAACTTTATAATTTGTTATGAATTTGCATGTCCTATATTAAGACAGAACATGCTGTACTTTCATACTTGGCTTTCCAACCATGCACCATGTTTTACGCAAATAAAATTATTTCATTTCATTGAACAAACTTGATTTCCAGCGCACCTGTAACTCCACTGGTGATGCAGGTGTCCATGGGCGGCGGCAATCGCTTACCATCAGGTGATTCGCCTGCTCGTCTGCTACCTATCACATAAAAAGAATCTACAAAAAGGCGGACAAAATATCAATCAGTTCATACCAGCAGCTGGCGCAGCGTCCGCGGCGAGGGCAGGTCCGAAGCCCTGGCGGCGGCGGGGAAGGCCTGCTCCGGCAGGCGCTTGTTGGCCGCCGCGCACGCCTCCACCCACAGCGGGGACACCAACCGAGACGCCAGCGCTCGGGCTTTGGCCCGGGTGGCGCGACACCCGCCTGGGTAGAAAGATATCCCATCAAAAACATACATGTGAAGTGTGTAGCCAAGGTGAAAAGAGTGTTGTTTATCGAGTCCAGCGTCAAAAGAAATGATATCTAAATTGGTGCCAAGGTCAATGGTGAGACCTACTCGGCTAATTTTCATTTACGAATTATTTATAGATCTAAAAATGGCATCCAAGCGCATTAAATTATAATGTGGAATACCACATGCCAAATTTTACACTCAATACTCAATACTCAATGCTTTATTTGCGTTTCACAGTGTGTACAGACAAGATCTTAAATAGTAGGTATACATATACATACATAGATCACTGTGAACCCTGTCGGGCACAACAAATTTGTATAGAGAGGAGGAGCGCCATTTTTTAGAACAAATTTATACTATCTAAAAAGATATATTAATGTTATATTTTTTTAGATTGAGCGTTATAGTTTTTGAGTTATGAGGGGGTCAAAAGTCGCTCTAAATGGTTCGTGTAATATTACCCTTGTTCGCTTTGTCACCAATTTTTTTTTTTACCTTGGTTTGACACGCTCCCGCGTGTCTAGACCCTTTTTATTATTTTACTAGTGGCCCGCCCTCACTTTGTTTCGGGACAGTAGTTCCACTTTCTATCAGTAGATGGCGCTGGGCGTTGATTGTATCGCGCAAGTGTTTCGTGTTTTCGGTTTAGCTATAAGCCCTGGCATGGAATATGAGATTAACCTCTTTATAAAAAGTATAGATAGATTTCCTTTTTGGCTGGGACCAGGTCTAGAAACTCTGTTAAGTCTGCCAATGTCGATTGATTATAGAGACGTATTATTAGGCGTCCACTAGAGACGCCTAATAATACGTCTCTATAATGCCTGCAGCTACCGCGAGATAGGCCCAATTCCGCTATATGAGGATCTGAGTGAAGGGAAAGGACAGATTTCTGGCTTTTGGGGACAAAATAGGACAGGAACAGTCTCGATCTTTGGGTATTTGAAATGGTGACGTTTTATGTGAGTGAATGTAATGTTATGATTTTTAGGTCATATTTGTTCTGTCCCACTTTGAATCAACAAACTCCCTTTTTAAATTTTTACTGAAACTATGATTACATTTCTGCCTTCTCCAAAAATCCAGCCCAACATTGGCTTACCTTGTGCCCAAACCACGTGGGTGACTATAGGGCTCCAACTCGGCACTACGGTGGCGCCTAGAGCACCAAGCGCCGCCCGCAGCGCTAGAGCGCGGGGCTCTGCCCCAACTTCCACCAGGGCTACCACACCTAGCAACACTTCGCTGGACATTTGAAGACTTTTTGCTACCTGTAAAAGATATTTTTACACAACAGTTAATTAATTATCTCAAAAACTTTTCTATGTCCACATAATTTCTTCCTTCATGGACAATCACAATACAAATTTAATGCTTTGAACTTTGAATGAATAAGTTCATACAACATCTCATTCATTCAATCAATTTGATCATCATTCATTGACCTGACTCAGTACATGTACTACTTGTAATTAACATGAATTATAGCTGGCGGCACGAAAGTATAGCAATGACCGTTATTTTGCGCACTTGTAAAAAAGAAGACTTTCTATTAAAATTGGTTTCTACGCACTCAAGGTCATAACTACAGCTTCTTGCCCTAGACTATACTTTAACACATAAAATTTAAGTATATTCCTGTTTTAAGTGTACTCTGATTTCAATTAACAAGTTAGTTTTAAGCAAAACTGTTTACTTTTGTATACTTAAGTCCTTAGGTACTGTTATGTAAGTATATGTGGTAATTGTATAAATTTAAATATAAAATAAAACTCACATTTACAGTAACAACATTTCTCTTAGTCCCAGAACTAGGTCCAACTGTCCTCTTATTCACATTATTTCTGGTTGGCTGTGGTTTCTTTGCCAACGCCCTCGGGAGCTGATGTTGTCGGTTCTGTGATGTCAGAGGTACGTCAGGGAGTACCTTAAGTTCTGACCATTCTTCTCGAAGTCGGATTCTTTCAGCTATTGCTGAGCGTCGCTGAAATAACATAGGTTATAAATAAGAAACAAATCAACTGATATTTTTTCTGGGCGGAGCTGGGCTGTTTTTGTAACTAGCCGGCCCATCACGTACAATGGACTGAAAGAGAGTCTAAGTGCGGAAATAGCAGTCCACATTACATTACATTTAGATAATGATACCAGTGATATTTCTTGAGTAAAGTAAGACATAAGGTTTTCAGATTTTTTTTCAAATACTTACTTTAAAATATTTAATAAAATAGTCCAGCATTCATAACTATTTTACAATTACATTACACAGATTTATGTTAAATTTATGTATTACTTTTTCCAACACCAAACACTTCACCAAACCCTGACTTGCAGTTCTATTCCATCCTGAACCAGCAGCCCTCTACTCCATTCTTGGAAGATGTTGCTAGCAACGTATTTACTCAAATACATTTTATTAAACTTACCAGTCCCGCTGCACTTCTATTGTTTTCTTTATTCATATTGACCAAAATCTAAACTACCAGTATCAGGATTACTGCAAAAACCAAACAAGCAACAAATGAGTAAGTAAAACAGAAGATTGCTGTTAAAACTATACTAACAGTGACACTAAACTGGCACTAGAATACCTACTAATAATAACAAAAAACAAATGAGTACCTCTTAGGTAAAACTAACAACATTATTGTTAACATTATGTTCAAATAAAACACAGACATTGACAGGCATTAGGATACACGCTATAAATAACAAAAAATACATTACATACTTAAGTAAAAGTAAGAAATAAAAACACAATAGGTAACAAGGTTACAACATAAAACTAACACCGACATACACATACTAAACAAGTAAAATATTAATTCATCTTTATTACCCCAATTTTATGACGCTTCTGTTTAGCTAACAGAAATCTTTCACCGATATTTTCTACCTAAGAAATAGGTAAAAAGTCGAAATAAAAAATATCACATGAACTTTTTTAGTACGTTCACTTTAACTGTATATTTTTGTTAACACTTTCTTGTGTTATGTCACTAGATTTTTTCCATGATGAATTGTACACATTAAACTTCACAATTGCGAGGAAATAAATTATTTTGCAGTTAAATTGCATTTAAAATAATCCAAAATATGCGCAGCTGTGTTTTACAAATGTCAAAGTGACATTTTAAACAAAACAGTTTGAACTTGTTGAAGTGTTTTTTTTTTATAGCACTGGATTTATGTAAATGGGTTCTTCGGAAGTTCTTTCACTTCTATAAAGCGCTAAAACCGCTTTGAGTAAAAATACCTTTCATATAATGTTCAACGAAACTCCTGACAAAGGGATTAACGGAGTTTCCATACCATGTCATAAAATGGGGCTATCATACAATAATTATGATCGTGTCGTATGATGGAGCAAAGACGCCATCGGTTTTGCAAGACTTATTTAAAAAACTCGTAGTTTCTTAATCTCTTGGGCCTTTATTTTATGTTTTAGACTCCGGCAAGGGCTTTAAAAGTATTGATTTATTTATTTGGGAAACAAACGATTACATAGAACTTAATAATAATGAATTGATGATGTTAACAGTAAAAAAAATACAGCAAAGTTGGATAACAGACTCTTTTTATTAGGTATACTAAACTTTAATACTTAATTATGACGTAGTTTGAACCTCGAACAGGCTTTTCAAAGTGAACCCTTCCTTCAAGGGCTCGATAGCCAGGCCCAGGTAAGGGCTGTACACCGGCTGCGTGTCCGCCTCCCCTTTACTAGCGAGCTGGGAGGCGAGGTATAGGTTCGGCCCCATTTCCCCTCGAGGTTCCCCAATTTCTTCTAAATCTTCTATCTCGTTTGTTGTGGGTTTGGCCAGCTGAAACAAAAATAATTTTAATACAGGCCAAAGCTAATCAGTGGAGCAAACAAATAAGACACAAAAGATCGGCTCTAGCTAACATTGATACCTGCTAATAATAACGCCTACATCGATACTATCGATAGTTTTATTTTACATCCGACACTATTTTATTTATTGTGATTTCCCATTTGACCTTGGTGATTCTGACAGAATTAAGCAAAAGCAATCGATATAGTGTACCTACTTAAAACTACGATAGTCGGCTGAGATGCTGTTAGGAATCGTAATACAATCGACAATATTGTAGCTTAACGTCCGGTAACAGGTAGGTACCGATAGTTTATTAAAAGCCGATACTATCGATAGTTTAACACTCAATACTATCGATAGAATTATCGATATCCTGCGGTTTTCGAGGTCAAAAATCGATACTGCCATTGCCATACCTCGAAGGCCACTGCTGCTTACGTCATAAAAGTATGGTAGCCCCATTGGTTGTAAAACATGGGAACTACCGTTAGTTCCTAAAAAAATCGTTTTTCTGACTTTCTTGAACCCAATACTTATATTAGTTATAGCATCGGTATGCTAGTGTTGGACATGCCCTGCGACAAGATGGGAAGATGACATTCAAAGGCTGGCTGGTGTGGGCTGGATGAAAGTGGCCGAAAATCGGGAGCGATGGCGTGCATTAGGAGAGACTATGTCCAGCAGTGGACGAGTGTGGGTTGCCGTTGACGAGGACATAAGACAGCTTGAACAAACCTCATTCCCCCACGTCATGTCCACCCCAAATATCGGTTTCTCAGTATACGCCTGGTGCAGGGCCTGCAGCTCGCTGAGGAGGGGGCGAAGCCTCTCGCGGGGGTCGGCGCGGAAGCCCAGCACGTAGCCCCCCGACGTAGGGCGCACCACGAACACTAGGGCCTCTCCGAACTTCGAGTCACGAATGGAGACCTAGGGTATAAAAATAGGTTCTGTAGTTCATCATCATTATCATTTGAGCCAATAGATGTCCACTGCTGGACATATGCCACCCTCAATGTTCTCCACACAGATAGGTCCTGTGCCACCCGCATCTAAGGGACTCCTGTAACTAAACCAAACTAAACTAGATTCAAATGTCAAGTTTGTATACCTACTTACATTGGAAAATATTCCATATTAGAATACTTAGAATAGAATAGAAAAATATTTATTCAGTGTAATCACAGACAAAATAGGTAAGTATAAGTAAAGGATTACGGTTAAGGATTAATGTCAAATTTAGTGTTACTATGGTGTTAAGTACTTCACATGATTAAAAAAAGGGTTTAGTTCGTCGGTCCACCTTAAGGGGGTGTGGCTGGTCGTCTACAAAACACTCCCATACTCAGGAGCGCGCCGTATCCATACAGCGCCTGGGCGCGAAACCTCTTTTCTCTTCATGAATCTTCACACTTGGCGTCGTCGCGTGGTCGTGGCAAGGCCCCCTATCGCCTTGGCGCCTATGTGTGCCGCACACTTCGCGCACAAGGGGCGGCGCGACTACCTACTTACTTTTTTTTACTTAATACTAACACTCTCTATGGTGATGTAGGGCATAGACACGTTGAAGGCGTCGTTGACGTCGGCGAACCACACCACCCGCACGTTGGACACCACCAGCGTGCCCAGGTTGCCGGAGTCCGAGGACAGGTTCCAGATGCTGTGCTCGTGGAGGCAGATCTGGAAAATGTTGGGTACTGATCTGTCTCTCTTCATCATCATCATCAACATCATTTCAGCCAATAGACGTCCACTGCTGGACATAGGCCTCCCCCAAAGTTCTCCACCAGATCGGTCCTAGCCACCCGCATCCAATGGACTCCCGCGACCTTTACCAGATCGTCGGTCCACCTGGTGGGAGGCCTGTCCACGGCTGCGGCCTCCTGCACGTGGCCTCACTCAAGGACCTTTCCACCCCAACGGCCGTCTGTTCTCCTCGCAATGTGCCCTGCCCATTGCCACTTCAGCCACACAATTCTTTGGGTTCCTTTGACCTTAAATCTTCTGCGGATCTCATCATTTCTGACACGATCACGCAAGGAGATTCCGAGCATAGCCCTCTCCATTGCCCTCTGAGTGACTTTGAGCCTTCTTAAGTTCTTCTTTGTCTCTCTTAGTGCCACCATAATAACATTAACACAGCTAAGCGGATATCCAGCGCTTTAGGGATGCCGCACGCGAAAATTACATTTATGTTCGGTAGGATTCGAATAATGTAACGCATCGAGAAAGTCATGAAACTGCCGCTTGCTTATCTTACTTACTATTTGAGGGCATTAACTAAGTAAGTATATTGATGAAAACAAACATTTTTACCCAAGGAATAAATAGGTATAGGCTCTAACTAGTATATCTAAAAAAATGCCTTCCCAAACCTACAAATGGCATTAATCAGACTTTTCCATACAAAAATTGTAGTAAGAGAGTATTTTTGACACAAGCTTGTAACCTGTTCATTTGGTAGCATTCTCAGCTGTTTGTTGTGTATGATCGCTGCTCTAAGTTTTAAGTCTCTGTACAATCTCGAACCACCGTATGCCCTGTAAATAAAAGTAGAAAAATGTTAAAATAGTTCCCTACTCCTTTATTTTGATCTGAAAATGGAAAATCGATTTAGAACTCTTTGGTCTTCAGTCAAGGAAAGAACTGGCTACATCTCCCCAAAAAAAATACGCACAAGCTATAAAAGTCTGAGGAAACATTTAAATGCCAATTTTTTTTTTGCCGTCTAAATGGCGTCTTTACATTTTTTCGAGGAAAACAGCCAGGTTTATTTATTTATTTAGGACCTTTTTATTTCCTAGATTTTAAAATGTATTGAGAACGCTTTGGTTGACACTGAAAAGATAGCCTACAAAAAAAACAAAATGAAAGAAACAAAATTAATGACAATTTTAATTTTTAATCATACTTAAGGCGCAGCGCACTTTTTTATTACACACCCTGAACAAATTATTCGTGTGTTCATACACTTTGATACACTTGGTGTTTTTTGAGTGTCAGTATGTTATAATTATATATTAGGTTAAGTATTTGTGATTTTTCTGTTGTCTGATACCACACAAGCCCTAAAGCTACTTAGTACGGAGTCAGGTCAATTAATGAGATGTTGAGAGAATTTATTTATTTAAAAGTAAAACTAATGGCCCGTCCGCACTTCGTTTCGGCACTGTAGCTCCTCTGTCTACTAATGAGATGGCGCTGGGCATTGACTGCAACGCGCTAGTGTTTAGACTTTTGAGGTTGTAAGTAGGTAGGTATCTGTAGAATTTATCACTTTATAATATGTATAAAAGTTAGAAGAAGATTTTGATGCTTCATAATGCGTGCCTATGTATGTTATGGTAGAGTTTAATATTTTATTTCTTTGACTAAAAGAGTGGTTTTATACTTACTTATGTGCACCCCACGACAGAAGTATAGTGTCTCACACAGTTGGGCGACAGGTTTGTGAAAATGAATTCATATCGGTTGGTCTTGTAAGCAGCCAGGACGTATAGAGGCCTGCGTCGTACCTCGCAGCCCGGAGTTGACGACCTTCGTGTTGGTGGATATGATGCAGTTGAGGCCTACGGCTGGAAGGAACAACAAGCTATTGGTCAACTTAGATCAACAACACACACTTCGTCAACAGATATAGCGTGAACGCGTTAAAAGCTTCGCCAAATGAAGGCTCAATTCGCAAAAGAGCGTTATTTTGCGACTTTTAGCTGCTGCAGTAAATGCCTTGTTAGCCGCAAAATGTAGGTAAGTATTACCTGTAGGTACTTCTTTTGTTTCTGTGGCCAAAATTACCCTATCTATTTATACTTACCTAATCTATTTTGAATTTTCGGAATTCAAAACCAATTACCAATTACTATGGATTAAAATACCTAAGCTTTTCAAGTTCAATGGCACATTCGCAATTCAAAATATCTCTAGTTGTTTATTACCACCCCCAATTATAAGAGGTAAATAAAATTGTACAGGTATGTAAATGACAAAGCTGATAAAGTGATGCAATCGAATTCCAACGCCATCTGTTGGCGCAAATTGGAACTAACTGCAAAATTACGGCGAAAATGAGACGGTGGCGGTTTCCTTACAAAGATTGATCCTCGGAGATGACAGGGAATGCCAAATAATCCTCAGGTTGGTGACCACCATGCGGCCTTTGCTCCCGCTGTTCCCTTTTGTGTCTTCAATAGGCTCGATTCTGTCGAATATCTTCTCGCCAGGCCTCAGCTTTAGGTAACTGAAATATATATCTTTTTTTATGTGATAGGTGGCAGGGATCCACCGGTTCAAAGTCACTCAAAGAGCTATGGAAAGGGCTATGCTCGGAGTATCTTTGAAGGACCGCAACAGAAATGATGTAATCCGACAGAGAACCAGAGTCGCCGACATAGCCCACCGAATTAGCAAACTGAAGTGGCAGTGAGCTGGTCACATTAGCCGCAGAACTGACAACCGTTGGAGCCATAAAGTCCTTGAGTGGAGACCGCGACTCGGTAAACGTAGTGTTGGACGCCCTGCTACAAGATGGGATGACGACATTCGAAGGCTGGCTGGAGTGAGCTGGATGAGAGTGGCCGAAAATCGGGAGCGGTGGAGTGCATTGGGGGAGACCTATGTCCAACAATGGACGAGTGTGGGTTGCTGATGATGATGATGAGGTGGCAGATGAGCACGGATCACCTGATGGTAAGCGATTGCCGCCGCCAATAAACACTGCAGCACCAGTAGAGTCACAAGTGCGTTGCCAATATTTAACCCACTTTCCTCCCAATTGGACCTTTGGTACCCTTCTAACTCAATGAAACAAAGCGCCGGTCTTCTGTGAGTAAAACACAAAAGGTTAGATATCCATTCAGCGAAGTATAAAACTGTGTGAGAGACTCAATTAGGGGGTAAAGAGGTTTAAGATAGGCAGCGCAACTTGTGACTACCTAGTGGTGTAGCAGATGTCTATGGGCGGCGCCGATCGCTTACTACCAGCTGATCCGTCTGCTCGTCAGCCACCTATCACATAAAAAAATTGGCCTAAATCCAATGGTGATGCCACAGTTTGTGGCCTACGCCGACCAGTAGAAGAATCTATCAGTAGCGCTACCATGAGTTGACATTGAAAACTGACATAAAGTAAACTATTGCTCTGTCTCTTTCAAATGCATCACAATGAAAGAGACAAAGCGATAGTTTTCGATATCGAGGATAGTATTTCAAACTCATGGTAAGGCTACTGGTGTAGCAGATGTCTATGGGCGGCGCCGATCGCTTATTACCAGGTGATCCGTCTGCTCGTCAGTCAACTATCACATAAGAAAATATTGGCCTAAAACCAATGGTGAGGCCACGTTTGTGGCCGACTCCGATCAGTCGATGAATCTATCAGACTTCCTACAGCATCAAAATACTTCCTTCAGGAGAAACAATAACAAAAGCTGACCTAATAAAATATGCTGACACAGACTTACTGTGTTTGTGTCGGCATATTTATTGGGTCACCTCTGGCTAGCGAGGACACACACTAAGTGCGAGCGAGAGCCATTTATGTCTACACTGCATAAAAGAAAGAAATAAATAAAAACTTACATTTAATAACACCACAACAGGTAGGTAGGTACCTACTTACATGCAAAAAAAAGACTAACATTTAGATTGAATTAAATAATAAGTAATACTAGTTATGTCGTAAGATCCTTTTTAAAGGCAAAAAAGTGTTTCTTTATTGTGTCTGCTGTCTGGGCTTTGCGATGTATCAAAGGAAAAAATAAAACAAAAAAATATATAAGTAGGTATATTAAAACAAACAAAAAACTTAATATGCCTGCTGTATACGTTTTAAGTTTAACAAGACCAAATGAATCTGAAGTTTTGGAAAGAACTGCCGACTTTATAATCATTTGTTTACATTTGAAAAAGCACGTCGTGAGATAGACAGATTAAAAGTAAGTAACTACTCACGCGAAAGGTAAATCAAATAACACCTCTTTATCCTCCCATACTATTCCGGCTTTTGATTTGCTCATTTTCTTTTAATAGAAACAATCTTTGGTTTTTGTCCGGCCTGTTTTTGTTGTTGATAGCGTTGCCATAGCAACTTGGATAACTTCGTATGGGAAATGTTTAGATGGCGCTGTTCCTTCTAATGTAACTGGGATTAATTTATTGAATTGGCTGTTTGAAAATTTTTATTTTTTGTGTATATTTTTTTTATTATTAAACAGCATACCACTTAAATCCAGATTCCATCATGCTCGTCGGCTCGAACTTGCTTGTACATTCATGGTTTTCCTTTTATTTCTGACTAGTGGCCCGCCCTCACTTCGCTTCGGGACCGTTATTCAGAAATGAACCAATATATGGCGCTGTGTCCAATTACATCGCGCAAGCGTTTCGTGTTTTCGGTTTACCTATAAGCCTTGTCGTTGTCTATAGAAGTTATCTTTTAATAAAGAGTATAGATAGTACCTACCATGTTATTTAGCAAAAAATAATCCTTATGATGAAGCCTTCCGATTGGTGTGAAGAACTGTGTAGTTATTCAAAAATCTATGAATGCTGTATAGATAGTTTTTGAAATTAAAATACTTAATGTCTTCTTTCAGCAAAATGTTCCATCTACAATATTAACGGTGCACCCTCCTTGTGGCATGGCCGTGGGACGCTCTGTATAATCTTCCATTATCGACTTATGTATGACTGTATATTTACTTAAAAGTTATGCAATCAACTCTTCTAATCCGCCTAACCTTAAATAATCTCCGCAACTTTCCCGCCATCGCTATGACAGCATTTAACAAAATGGCGTCGAATTCGCGGTAACTCTATTAAGGCGACCTGTCACCAAGTTAAGGCTAAGTGCTGGAGTGGGCTGTACTCAAAAACATCTTAAGGACTTAGTGCATTATCGAATTTGGCGCCCCCTGTCGAATTAACTCGTTATAACGTTATTATAACTTAATGAGTTTGATTTATGCTGCGTCATAAGACGTTAAGCGTTTGACTTGCTTTTTAAAGTGAAGCTGATAGGCAGCTATTGGAACAGTTATTTGGTTTGGATTATTTTGACTTGGAAGCTTGTGTTTGGAGCACTAAGGGCCTAAAACGAAACGGACTTTACAACCGGACTGGATCCGTCGGGTATGAAATGATATGAAATCATCCCTGCGGAAGGTCCAAATATATTAGAAACTAGGTGTTTTATGTAGGTGGACGACGAGCAGACGGATCACCTGATTGTAAGCGATTGCCACCGCCCATAGACACCTGCAACACCAGTAGAGTCACAAGTGCTCTGCCAACTTTCAACCCCTTTTCTCCCAATTGGGCCTCCGGTACCCTCCTCATTCACCGAAACACATCGCAGGCGCTGACACGCCGGTTTTCTGTGATCTACTGTCAAGCCAGCCCATTCAAGCCGAAGCGTGGCTTTCCCATGATTACACGGTTCACGGTTTTTATGTACTTAACTAATTGGTTAGCTGATCTGTCTATAATCCCTTAATCCCTTTGCGCCACAGATCTACCACTCAAACGCCAAACTGAATCCAAGCTAATGTCCTTACGATTTTGACGAACCGGAAGTCGTTAATTACCACGGTTGGCAGCGCTTCCGCGCCACTAAGACTACTTCCGGCGGTTGCGGAAGTGCGCGGCAATATCCGATCTAGCCGGTCCCGGCTGAGTCTAGGCTGGAGCGGGAATAATTTAATGGTCTCTCTAGACTGTTTGCACACGCCGACGAGAGCCATTTTGATTTTGTTTTTTGGATCCAATAATGGTCTATCTTTGTTGATCCCACTGATAGCTGGCGGCATGAAATAATAGCGATGGCCGTTTAGTTTGCGCACTTGTAAAAGAAGACTTTCTACTAAAATTGGTTTCTGCGTACTCAAGGTCATCGCTATTGTTTCATGCCGCAGACTATACCTACTAATATTATAAACGTGAAAGTGTGGATGGATGGATGTATGTTAGCTCCTCTTTCACGCAAAATCTACCGAATGAAACTTTGAAATAATATAGCTTATACATCAGAATAATAGATAGGCTACAATTTATACAAATACTAGCTTTTGCCCGCGGATCTCTCTGTCGTCCCCCACTGGCCTAAAATGAGGGGTTAGAAAGGGGCAAAAAGTAGCCTATGTTACACTACATCCCTTCAACTATCTCCACTTAACAATCACGTCAATTCGTCGCTTCGTTTTGCCGTGAAAGAAAGACAAACATAGTATATAGTATGGATTAGTACCCATTACTGCTCTTTCCCTAAAACTGCACTGTTAACACCATGTCTACTGGCATTAAAATGATAACTCAAGCTTCCAGGATTACGGTTTATCCCCAATTATCCCCAAAATCATTCCCTAAGACGGCTGTTAGCTCCGAATTACCTAAGCGGCGATCACACTTTTCCAAACCCAATGGTCCCCTCTCCTCCCTATTACAAGACCTTAAGGGTTATTTTATCATACTTGAGTGTAGTTTAAGTTTGTTTTGAGTGCGTAATTGTGTTCTATAATGAAGTTCAACGAGTTCCAAAGAGGTGAAGGAAGGCAGATGCGTAAAATTGGTTAATTAAAAGCGCGAAGATAATTTGCATTTAGGCCTCTCGTTTTGCCGTTAAACTTGGATTGGGTGGGTATAGATTTTGGTGTTGATTGTTTTGTTTGAATTGTGATGAGTTGAAATCCCCCCTTTTCATGGTTGTTTTGAGTATGATTGATTCCCACTTGCAAAAATTGCTTTTAATAATAGTTACTTTCCTTAAAACATGACATGACAGCGATGAGTTTTACTTAAGTATAATATAAGTATTTGCGCATTTTTGCAGCGTTGAATTCCCCTTTACGTCCAAAGCAGTCACTTCGAAACCTGAGGTCCGCTTAGTTAGACCATGATTCAGAGTTCAGAGTCTGGTGGTGGTGGTTGGATATGAATCTAAGACTTTCCGTGTGGAAGGCGTGTTTTTCACTGAGATATTGTCACTCTCATTACCATAAATAATGCACAAAGCTTAAAAAAAACCAAAGAAGCGCCAATCGAACTCGCCCATGAACTCTTCCGTAGCTAAAAGGCCGGTAACGGATCAACGCATCTTTGATCTCGCAGATGTTCATAGGCAATGATTGCTTACTATCAGGCGACCCGCTTGCTCGTTTGTCGCCTCTAGAAAAAATAGACTACTTCTAGTTGATTTACCGTTTCCAGATATCATTTAGCAAAAAGACTGTAAAGGTTTATTATTCCTACTTTTGTTACCTAGTGACGTGAATTCATACTAAATCGAGTACTTAATTTGACTCGAGTGATTCTCGAAGTATTTGACACTCGATTCAAGATGAGGTCAGAATGGAGATTTTTTATGATATAGGGGGGATGATGAGAATGACGAAAAGAGGAAAGACCTGATGTTATCCGGTGCCCTCACTGACTGGTGACCCTCTTGCACGTTTGCCTTCCGTTTTTTTATATTGAGGACAATCAATATGACCCCACTCCGCGTGATGGTAAGCAGCCGTAAGATTTAAATATGAGATTGACAGGCACAAAAGAACAGACAAAGTGTCCATTGAGTCTGTCACCTCACCCTGAAGGCCTGCTAAGATGCCGTTTTACGCCCCGCCTAAAAAACCCAGGATTCCGCTCGTACGTGGTATATCATAAAAAAACATCTGAGTTGTTGTGATGTGACAAGATGACATGATCCAAGTATTTATATTAATACGCACACCATGTGCGTTCCGTTTTTGGTAGCATTTGGTAGCCTACCGAATGACATAATAGTATTACCTATTTGTTTGTTGTTGTTAACCAATGAGAAATAATAAACATGGCCACAAAATTTTTATTTGGCCACGCGCCCAAACTTCTAATTTAATAACTAAGCATCGGGAAAATTACTTAGCTTTTAATTAACTGATTCATCTTCTTTACAACGGCAACGAAAAATGTTAAAGAAAGCATCAAGTGAATATCCACAATTAATTTAACTTGTCCTTCTGATTTATATACTGCAAACTAATTTACTAACTCAGCCACGGAATTTGTAACTCATCACCATATTAAGTTTTACAGCTTCAATACAATGTCCACAAAAATAATACATTCCAGCTTCAATACTCAACATCAAAATATTATAACTTAACATCTAAAATAATACTTCATATTCTTTTATTGAGAAAATAGCCACTGTACCTACGATTTGGCGCCAGTGCGTGACATGACAGCAACCGGCAAGCATCTGATCGGCCTAGCAATCAGACTGAAATTCGTAATGGCGCCATTGGAGGTAAAAGCACAGTGCTTGGACTAAAAAGAAAGCGTGGAAGGCCAACGCGCCATTAATTAGCCAGTAATACATATTTTCTTTTTCTTATAATTTCTGAATTACATACATATACGTGCTAATTTAAATTTATTACTTACTAAAAACTTTGCTAAAACGATACCAATAAAATTGATTTATTTTAATTGTGAGGATTGTGAGATATATTTTAAAAATCCAGCTATGAAAACATAAAGGAATCCATTAACAATTTTCTGAAATGCGTAACAATAATTTTGCAATAAAAATCATTGTGATTTGTGGGAAGAAATTATTACTAAAGTAAAAAAATATTCCATTTTGTTTTCATAGCGTGATTGTTTTTTAAATGTTTCTCATAATCCTCACAATTAATATAAATCAATTGGCGGCTAGTAATCGTCGCGTTGTTGCCTTAAATAGTTCATGTGAAATAATAATAGTGGCTTTCATATAATATTCGATGACAATTTTAGGTAAATTTAACGATCGAATAAATGTAGGATGAGTTACATTTTATTCATACTAAGTTATGAAATTAGAAGCTAATATCATTATTATTTTGGTGTCATATATTAATAATTTAGAAGGTTGCTATTTGAATGCATACCACAAATTTAGATGCTAAAAAATAACCGCCATGCTGAGTTATATAATTACAGTGGCTTACATAAAAGATATCTAGTGGCTGATATGCTGTTTTTCAGACGCGCATTGGTTGTGGCTGACTTAGTAATTTAGAAGCTAACATATATTTTCTGAGGCGAAAAATGCTATTAAAAAGAAGCTCGTTTAAATAGTACCCTTAACCAATCACCGTGTAGATGGACCTCAGCCTAACAGTACAGACTTTTCGCGCTTCGACCTTAGCCACTGCGCCATCGAGTTTGTCAAAATTGACTCACGTAATCGCATCACTAGTTGCACCCACCCCGCAATAGCTGTAAGATATACAGGGGCTCCCTCTTCTCGTTATTTTCACTTCCCGGTTTATTGCAAACAATAAATAACATTAAGTTTATGATGCGTATAAAAACATTCGCTCGCTACGGTGGCGGGTTAAATTTTTATTCCGATTATAATTTTGAGGGCCTAGTGAAATTAACCTTAGATCTCCGGATCTCATCATTTCTGAGCATAGCCCTATCCATTGCCCTCTGAGTGACTTTGAGCCTTCTTAAGCGGCTCATCGTCAGCAGGAGATCTAAGGTCGCAGACATAGCCGAAAGAATTGCGTGGCTCAAGTGGCAATGGGCAGGGCACATTGAGAGGAGAACAGACGGCCGTTCTGGTGGAAAGGTCCTTGAGTGGAGGCCGCGTGCAGGAGGCCGCAGCCGTGGCAGGCCTCCTACCAGCTGGACCGTCGATCTAGTGAAGGTTGCGGGAGTCCCTTGGATGCGGGTGGCACAGGACCGGTCTGTGTGGAGAACGTTGGGGGAGGCCAATGTCCAGCTGAGGACTGCGGACTGTCTGCATGTGACCACGGCCGATGTAACTGTACTCACCTCAGTTCTACAGTACGCCATCTAGCGGACTTTCAAACGAGATTTCTGTATTTTCGCAACAAAGCGAAACAATTAGTGTTTCCAAGTGGGGACAGCGGGACGGTCGTGTAAGTGCCCGTTACACTCGTACGGCGGTTACAGCGACGGGCAATAATCGTGCCCGGGGCGTACACTAAGAGACAAAAAGTAGATTGGTACAATTGTGAACAAAAGGCTCTTTCTACGATATTTTACTATGGGAGAGCTATGCAATGTCTACTAGAACTTTAACATCTGTCATTTAATTTCAGCAAACTTTTCACGTACCCAGAATCTGGATATTTCTGTATTTTCGCAACAAAGCGAAACAATTAGTGTTTCCAAGTGGGGACAGCGGGACGGTCGTGTAAGTGCCCGTTACACTCGTACGGCTTGTTACAGCGACGGGCAATAATCGTGCCCGGGGCGTACACTGAGAGACAAAAAGTAGATTAGTACAATTTGCCAACAAAAACGTCTTCCTACGATATTTTACTATGGGAGAGCTATGCAATGTCAACTAGAACTTTAACATCTGTCATTTAATTTCAGCAAACTTTTCACGTACCCAGAATCTGGATATTTCTGTATTTTCGCAACAAAGCGAAACAATTAGTGTTTCCAAGTGGGGACAGCGGGACGGTCGTGTAAGTGCCCGTCAACTCGTACGGCTTGTTACAGCGACGGGCAATAATCGTGCCCGGGGCGTACACTAAGAGACAAAAAGTAGATTAGTACAATTTGTCAACAAAAGGCTCTTTCTACGATATTTTACTTTGGGAGAGCTATGCAATGTCTACTAGAACTTTAACATCTGTCATTTAATTCCAGCAATTTTTTCACGTTCCCAGAATCTGGATATTTCTGTATTTTCGCAATAAAGCGAAACAATTAGTGTGTCCAAGTGGGGACAGCGGGACGGTCGTGTAAGTGCCCGTTACACTCGTACGGCTTGTTACAGCGACGGGCAATAATCGTGCCCGGGGCGTACACTGAGAGACAAAAAGTAGATTAGTACAATTTGCCAACAAAAACCTCTTCCTACGTTAAAATGCTATGGAAGAGCTATGCAATGTCAACTAGAACTTTAACATCTGTCGTTTATTTTCCAGTAAATTTTTCTACGTCTCTTGAATCTGGATGATATTTCTGAATATTTTCGCAACAAAGCGAAACAATTAGTGTGTCCAAGTGGGGACAGCGGGACGGTCGTGTAAGTGCCCGTTACACTCGTACGGCTTGTTACAGCGACGGGCAATAATCGTGCCCGGGGCGTACACTGAGAGACAAAAAGCGAGTATAGTAAAAGGAAACTATCAGCCTATATAATGTCCCACTGCAGGGCAAAGGCCTCCATCATTTGGCCTTTTTATACCAGTGTGGCAACAAACGAATAAGCGGGTCACCTGTTGGTAACTAATCACCGCCTATGAACATCTGCGTCTGCATTCATCAGTGCATCTGATCAGAGGGGTCGCTGATGCGTTGCCTGCCTTTAAGAAAGGAGTACGGAACATTGGCGTGGATTTGAATGAAGCCTTTTCATTTTATAGAAGTGAAGCCTGGGCAATGTACTTATACCTAGGATACCTATAATTTACTTTGAAAAAATATTTTAGTGGCAAGCCGAACTCTAGTCTAACAAGCGCGCAAGCGAAGCTGCGGCCGTCCATCCATACTAATATTATAAATGCGAAAGTAACTCTGTCTGTCTGTCTGTCTGTCTGCTACTCTTTCACGCCAAAACTACTCAACAGATTTAAATGAAATTTAGTATACAGATAATCTAGACCCTGAGAAAGGACATAGGCTACTTTTTATTGCGAAAAGGGGGTTGTAAGGGGTTGAAAGGGGGTAAAAAGTTACTTTTCCACGCGGACGGAATCGCGCGCGGCCGCTAGTAGTCTATAAAAATAAAATCGTTAAATTATTAATATTCGATATTTCGAAATGGTTTCATTTTATCAGACATGATTAAAAAGAAACCTTACAAGAGTTTCAGGTGAGATAAAATCAAAATTGGCTGTAAAACACGACCGTGGAACGTAAATAAGTTTTATAAGGTTGCGAAGTCGCTGTTTTTCTTTGACACGTAGGTAATCTTAATTTTTTCAACCTTTTTTTATGTTAATAAACGATCTTATTCTTATTCTAATAAATATCAAATTAACTTTGATTCTGTGAAGAGTTGACCTGTTGGCAGACCTGTACCTACTCTGTCAATAAAGTCCATAGTATTATCACAAAATACATATTGACACAGAAGGCTGACTACCCATTAAGAGCTAAAAATATGTCATGTACTCACGCATGCGCACTAATGGGCAAAAGCGCCTTTTCGACCACATTAATCCAAACTTATTACATAAGATTGTCAAACTGTCGAGGTCTATGGTAGAGGCCGCGCGCTTATGTACTCATGCCGGGCAATTTAGAAGAGTTCGTTGACATATGCTAGGGTTGTTCTAGCATATGTCAACGAACTCTTCTAAATTCAAAATCAGGTCAAAGTCTAACTTCTGTGTGTAATTATTTTGTGGTATTATAACCAACGTGGCGACCATACTTTATGACGTAAGCGGCAGTGGCGCCAAACTATTAATTTTATGACTTTCTTAATGCAATATACCTAATTAACGCTGGAAAGACGCCGTTGAAAGTTATCAGCGAGAACTACAGGCTAATGATTTGCAATTTAGGTGGCAGTTGAGGAGACTGATCACTTGATTTTTTTATATTTCTTTATATTTATTTAGAAGCTTTGATCGATTTAATTCGATCATGTCACTTGATGGGAAGCGATTGCCGCCGCCCATAGACATCTGCAACACCAGTAGAGTCACAAGTGCGCTGTCAACCTTTAACCCTCTTTCCGCCCAATTGGACTTATACTCTTACTCACTCGACGAAACTCAGCGCACGCGCTGCTTCACGCCGGTCTTCTGTGAGGCCGTGGTATCACCCCGGTCGAGCCGGCCCATTCATGCTGAAACGTGGCTATCTTACACTAAAAGAAACCTGTCTCTTACCCGTCTATAATATGGTTTGTGTTAGTCTATAATAAAGTTACCTTCATATCGACATCATGGATTGCTAGGTATTAGTCGGTTATAGGCGGTCTAAAAGCGACACAGAACTAGTTGACTAAGTGCTGTGCAGTGTAGCTTGTCACATGATCCTGGAACTGGTAAATGCGTATTTGGCTACAAAGTTAAGTAACAGTTCTGGGACCTAAGTGATTTCCGAAAATAGTCTACTAAAAATGAACAAATGTTGTTCAGAGTGCTCGGTGGAAGACGTGGTTTAATGGTTGGAATTGTTCACAGATGCACCCTGTATATCATGGTAAATAATGGTAATAGCTAGGTAATATGGCTGGCAGGAGCTGCGGAGCCATTTTTGTGCACTCAACATTTTTAAATAAATAAATTGAGACAACATCACATACATTGTCCTGGTAACAAACTAAGGTTTTTCCTTGTGCTATGGAAACCAGAAACAACGAAGGAACCACAAACACCCAGACCCAACACAAATATCTGTTTCATCAACAAACATTTGTGTCGGTGCGGGAATCGAATCCGTGACCCTTACGTCTCAACCGGCGCTCAAACCATTGCGTTAAACGGGTCATCAAATGAAAAAAATAAAAGTTTGTTTTTTATAATAAGAGACCTCTCCTCACCTGATGGAGAGTGACAATGAGGTCTAAGATGTAGCGTGCTATCCCAGAACACGCCTATTCACTCTCGACAAATTGTAGCTCTCTGGAACACAAATACAACACATGTACCTACATGTGTACAAATTAATGAAATCTCTAAATTTGACTTGACACTTAACAGTGCATGAGAGATGCCCCCCTAGGTGCGCGTAGTCAGTGAAGATGATGAAAAAAAAACTAAAGAGACTGGATATCTATGGTCATAGAAAAAAAAGCTAAAGCTGAGCGGGCGCCTCTTTCGGCACACGATTATTTCTTTTGTATGTTGTCCCAGCTTTTGTATTGTGTTATGTTACTATTCGAATTATTGTTTTATTACTGTCTGTATATTATGTTTGTGTGTCGAAATAAATGTTTCATTCATTCATTCATTCATCCATTCAAACCTTAGTGGCGTGTTGAAACATTTTCCTTAACAAGTATACGTTGTCCCTTAACCCTAATATTCAGTTGTTGAGCCTCGTTTCGGCTAAAGAGGGCCCAACGTCCGTCGTAAAAATGCCTAATTATTTCGTTTCAGTTTAGTTTTTCACCTGCTTCTGGCAATTAAGTCCGGTCTTAAGAGTCCATTGTAATTTCTAAGACCATAACTTAGCACGTAAAACGTTGGTCTGTCTTTAACTGAGTAGTTAAAAAATAAACAATTACTGAAGAACTACATGAAAAGATTTTTAGTAACATTCAAATTGGTATGCGATAAGTTATGAAAGTATGTTTCGAATGTTTTGGACATAGCTTGGGTTTGTGATCACCGTTATAGATGAGCGTAATGATTAAGCCTCATCATCATCATCATTTCAGCCAACAGACATCCATGCTGGACATAGGCCTGCCCTAATGTTCTCCACACGGATCGGTCCTGTGTCACCCGCATCCAAGGAATCGCACCCGCGACCCTCTAGATCGTCAGTCCACCTCGTGGAGGGTCTGCCGCGGCTACGACCTCTTGTACGCGGCCTCCATTCAAGGATCTTGCTGCACCAACGGCCGTCTGTTCTCCTCGCAATGTGCCCTGCAGGCCCGCCACCAGCTGTTTCGGCGCCCGTGTGCAATACAGATTATGCCACCCTAGTCTCCCTACTAACTAGATATGCTACTGCTGAAAAGTCGCTCAATTTGCCGCCCCCTGGCCGTGCCGCCCGCTTGCGGCGGCCCTGGTGCCTTGCATATTGCCACTTAACTCACGAATTCTTTGGGCTATACGTCTGTGATCTTATATCTAATATGTAACCTATAGATGCAATAAAGTATTGAGTATTGAGTATATCTTCGGCGGATCACATCATTCCTGACACGATCACGCAAATAGATTTCGGGCATAGTAAGGTAAAGTGCCCTAATACGGAGGTATTTCGCAACATTTGAAAGTAAAGAACAAAAATAAGCATTTGTTAGTATTTATAAAGGTGGAAAAAAATTCTATCGTCAAAAGTGGAATTTATATTTTGTATTGCTGTTGAGACTATGTCTCTTTTCATGATATTTCTTATTTTAATAAAATATATAAATAGTCGGGTCGATTTTCCCTAATACGGAGGTAAAATTTGAGTCTGGTCCTATTACTGCGGTAGACGGTTCCTAATACGGAGTGTCAGAAATTATATTCATTATAGTTCCGTACAAATAATATTTATTAAATAATATTCATGTGTTTACGTTATTGGTAAGTTTTTCCTATTAGTTGTATATTGATATTATTACATTGCCAATAGTAAATCAATTAATTATATTAAGATTTACTTTATTCACATTTATAATGTTTAATAAATATTTTTTGTACGGAACTTCAATAAAATTGAAATAGTTTCTGTTAAAAAAACAAAGGTACTTAAAATAAAAAAAAAACAAGCGAAAGAAGTCGGTCTGTATAGAAATATCTTTCCGTACAGATCGAATTCGTTTCGCTCATTTTTTCTGTATATTTCTGTATTACTCGTATTAAACTATTTCAACATGAGAAATAGTTTAATACGAGTAATACGGGCCCTACTTAGGACTCTCTCATATTACCTTTTTTAAAATATTTTTATGCTCAAATTCCAAGGGATTCCGATGAAATTTAAGAATTAATAAGTAGGTATGTTAACTGGTCTTAAAGAATAAAAAATACGAGTTTATTCAAGAATCAACTAGTTATATTATTCAAAAAATAATGTCAAGTAATATTAACAATCAAAAATCTTTCAAAAATCAACAATTCGTTGAGGAACTAAAAGTTATAAAATCAAAAACGTATTGAAAGATTTAGATCTAAAATTATGTTCCTATAACATCATTTTAAATCTCAATTTTTCTATAATTAACAATCCGTAAACTCTACGGATTTTTACTCTACGGTGGGAGTATACTTAAAAACGAACAAAAAGTAAGTAAAGGTTAACACCTTATGAACTTAACTTAAAAAAAAACTCTTTAAAAAGAGTTTTAATAAACATGTAAATAACATAACTAAAAGGAACAACCATTACTTACGTAATGAATAGTAAATATATTGAGGTACCTAAGTGAAGTTTTAGACTCAATTCAGGCAGTGGTGGTAGTGGTTGGCAGAAGCTCGAAGAGTACTTTCAGTTTTGAAAGAATTTTAAACGTTATGCTTACTTAAGGGGCTATATTGGCGATACTAGCGCCGCCAACCTATTTACACTGATTGTGGCGACAGTATGATATTTTTGAAGAAAGTAAAACATTACAGACTTATATAAAAGTAAATTGTTTTTTTCAAGGTGCAATACAGTATATCAAAGACGCCAATAAAGACAATAAAGTTAATTATTGCTAAAAGTGTCAGTTTTTAGCAATAATTAACATTATTGTTACTTGTTACGTGTTATATAATTGTATTGCATCTTGAAAAATCCAATCTACATTTATATAAGTCTGTAATTTTTTACTTTCTTAAAAAATATCATATTTTCGTCACAATCAGTGTAAATAAGCATTGCCTGCCTGAATTGCGCTATATGCGATATTTAACATGAACTTAAAATAATATTTTTTATTTATTGATTACTTTGTGAATAAATATTTAAACATCTTCTGAATCTGAATCAAGGAAGTTAAAGCGTTTAAGTTTCTTTGCCTTTGCAGGAATGTTAAGAACAAAATCATCACTGTCCGAAGAGTTTTGGATTGAATTTTTATCTATTGTGTTGACGTGACGCATATTTTCATTTTTTGATTTCTTTATTACACTTTTTTTCCATTCTTCCTTTCTCTTTTCAATCTGTGCTTGTTTTATCTTTTTATCGTTTTCTTTTTTGTCTTTTCTTTTCTAATGCCTCACATTTTCGCAGTTTTTTAAGATTTTCTTTTTTTTCTTTCTCTTTGTCTAACCTTCTTTGGTGTTCTATAAATTCTGCTGCAGTAGCTACGGTGGGAGTAACCTTTTTAGTGTGTTTTTTGGTTTGGGGAGTATTCTCGGTACTTATAAATACTTCGAAATACTTTTTAACCCCAATTTTTGGATTTTTTACATAGAAACCCGGTCTATATCGGGATTAAAATATATTTAGGGGGTAATTAAAATTACAATAAAGAAAATTATAACACATTTTATTTCTGCTGGTTTTACGCCCATTTTAACCACGATCCTTTAAAAGTTTTCATTGTTTTTGGTTTTATAAAAACAAAACCGTGCATAATAATATCAAATAATAAAAAGATACAAAACTTTTACGGAACCCTAAAAAATTGTAATTGTATATTATACAAGCGGCCGCCCGCAACTTCATCCGCGTGGATTTTGTTGTCCGCACATATAGTGTACTAAAGCTTAAAGCCTTCTTCGACTTATGGACTATGAGATTAGCGCGTTCAAACAAACAAATATTTTTTTATAAGTATAGTTGAATAGAGCCGTAATAGGAGATCTTAGAACCCTAACACGGAGTCACCTGGAAATAGTACCGCCGTAATAGGAAAACTACTCATGTTTTGATTATCCTAATTCTGACCCATAAATATTTCGATAAACAAAAGGATAAAAATGCCTAATCAAACGTTAACAGAGTTTTGGCTCAGATTTGTAAAACTCAAGTTAAAATTTAAACAAAATAAATGTTTTCTGATAAATTAAAGTACACCTTCCCATTTTTACCTCGTCTAAGAAACTAACATTTTGTACTCGGCAGTTTTCGTATTTAATTAGATTTCTAACTAAGAACACATACCACAGAATATGGTTTCTAAATAATATGATTAATAATTATTTCAACTAAACTTGAAACTAATTCAATAAGTTTATAAATTGAAAGTTATGAACAATTAAACATATCCAGTACTTTTCCTATTTCGGAGGCATACCACCGTATTAGGATTAACCTTCAAAATGTGTATCCTATTACGGCGGTATTTTGTTTTTGATTTTTTTGGTATAAAAATACTTATAAATATAAAATAAACCATTTAAATAGCGAGTGTAATAACAGGAAAATGCTATAAATAACAAAAAAACATACTCTAACAGCATCTTAATACGAAAAACTTAGTTTCTAAATATTTGTGTACTTACTTTTGTTGTTCCGCGTTTGTATGAAAACACCGCTCACGCCGGTGGCGTTACACAGACTAATTGATATTGTTGTGTTGGCTATGTGCTATACTTGCAAACGTCAGTTAAGTCAAAAAGTGATAGCATTGGAATAAATAGATTCGGTTTTGATGTACCTACACTGAATAAAACGGGAATAAAACGCGAAAATAGAAATACCTCCGAAATAGGAAGCGATTTTGACTACCGCCGTATTAGGGCACTTTACCTTAGCCCTCTCCAGATTAATCTTATCATTGTAATACAGTATGAATGTTCTCAACGCCACAGTATTTTCCTGACGAGGCAAATGTCTCCTTCACCGTTTAGTTTTTGCTCGGGGAATTGTCTTTTCCTGTCTTATTATTAACGGTGTGCCCAAAAAACACTAATAGTTTTTCCAGAATTAGGTACAACTTTCCGGGCACGTTTTCCGTAAGAACAGAGGTGCTGTCTTGGATTGAAATATTGTGGGTAAGTTTTAGGAACCTTCAAGAGAGCGTATTCTCCTTTCTCATCTGATCTTCATGGGTAACGGTGAGTATTACCATAAGGTGACTCACTTGTTAACTTGATTTTCATTATTTGGTATGAGGACAAAAATCATTGAAGTTACTTGCATGCACCAAATGCGTGGTATTATAGTATACCTACGAAAGCAATTTTTTGAGTGCACAAAGTAGTATTTTATATTGCACCAAATATTATAACAAACCAATTCGACGACCCGTTTAGCGCAATGGTTTGAGCGCCGGTTGAGACTTAAGGGTCGCGGGTTCGATTCCCGCACCAACACAAATGTTTGTTGATGAAACAGATATTTGTGTTGGGTCTTGGTTTTTGTGGTTCCTTCGTTGTTTCTGGTTTCCATAGCACAAGGGAAATCCTTAGTTTGGGACCAGGACAATGTATGTGATGTTGTCTCAAATCGATTGTTTGTTGCAAATATCGAAAATGAGAGGGCACCGAAGATAGACAAGCTGGGCGTAGCGGAAGACGCCGCGCGCCTCCAGTCCGCTTGAAACCACGGCCCGTAGTAACGCGGTCGAAACTTCAAGCAGTACTTAGATACGCCTTTAGTCCCCTTTATATCAAGGATCTTACTAACGAGAGGTAAGTATAGTCCGAGGCAAGAAAGTGTAAGTTATGACCTTGAGTGCGCAGAAACCAATTTTGATAGAAAGTCTTCTTTTTTACAAGTGCGCAAAATAACGGTCATCGCTATACTTTCGTGCCTCCAGTTATAGGTATAATGGAAGAAAGACGTAAGTATATCGATTTACGCTAATCTATTGTTATGTTTACCATATTTACGAGCATTACAAATCTCCCACAAACTCGGACAAAGTTACCCAAAATATGGGCAAACAACCAATTCTTTGCCAAATGAAGCATTTAAACTACTATTATTTAAAGAGCGCGGGGTCAAGTAACTTTTTTTAATAATAAATTCCTACAGGGAAATTTGAATACCTCCCACCAGATGGCGCTCACCCCTGGGGGGTATTTTTTCCCCCCGGAGAAATTATGAGCTTACAGCCTTACACCTTGTTATGAAGTTGAGAAATCGTAAGACAGACTGTGGCTATGCTTGGTTCCCAAAGTTGGAAATCTTAATGAGTTCGTATTTACTTAATTTACTTAACTTTTGCCTGGAGGGGGCTGTCTGTCTTGTAAACAGCCTTTCTATTATTATGGTAGCTCAGTGAATAAGAACCATAGAGGGACAGTGGTCGTGGATCGTAGAATTCGAGCATATCTGCTGTGGGAGAGCCACGCTTCGGCATGAATAAAATAACTGTGGGAGAGCAACGCTTCAGCCTTCCTATCAGAACACCGCGAAGCAGCGCCTGGGCTGTGTTTCGTCGAGTGAGTGAGGGTACTTGGCGGAACGGGTATCAAAGGTTAGCAGCGCACCTGTGACTCTAGTAGTTTTGCAGATACATAACTATGGGCGGCGGCAATCTATTAAAATCAGGTTAGTACGTCTGCTCGTCTGCCACATAAAAAAACTAAACCTATTTCTGTGTTTCGTCAGCAGTATAGCTCTCAAACAGCTTAAGAACGGCAAGGCACCGGGTGATGACGGAGTCACAGCGGAGCTTCTGAAGGCAGGTGGACGAACGGTCCTGAAAGCCCTTCAGAAGCTATTTAACTTCGTCATCATCGAGGGAAAGACGCCCAAAGCGTGGCATACTGGGTGGTGGCTATTTCTGTTTTGTTGTAGGCCCTGGTGTGATGGGTGGCAAGTTTGAGAACCGATGGCAAAAGCGACAGGGCCCCGGGTTTGAAGGACTGCACCCTTTTAATTGATTTATTATTAACTAAGCTCAGCTCACGACTTTCCTTGAATTACTTTGTTACAGGAAATTATGTTACTTGCATTAAAAACATGATTGGTTTACTTAACATTTAAATGTTAAAGCTAGGTATATTTTTAACTGCTTCTGGGTGAGATTGCGTCGTCTTGGGCTAATTGTAGGTTCAATCATACTGAACATCAGCATCAGCCAAAAGCAATAATGATAATTCAAACATAGCCATACCCGTTTTAGGCTTTCACACTAGCTATGAGATAAATTCATACAAATTCACACAACATCTCACACTTATGTACATACCTGACACCGTATTAAGTAGCTTAATCACTTGTGTAATGTGTTACAGATGTTTTAACTGCTTTTAACAGTGGGGGAACCACGCTTCGGCATGAATGGGCCGGCTCGACCCGAGTAATACCACGTCCACACAGCAAACGGGCGTGAAGCAGTGCATGCGCTGTGTTTCGCTGCGTGAGGGTGTCAGTGGCCCAATCCAGGGGATGGGGGGCTTAAAGTTAAGCAGCGCACTTGTGACACCACTGGTGTTCCATGGGCGTCGGTAATCGCTTACCATCAGGTGATCCGTCGGCTCGTCTGCCAATTTTTGAAATGGATCAATTTACGGTTCGGATTATTTTACGGTAGCATATACATACATTTCTATTTTGACGACCCGTTTGGTTCAGTGGTAGTGAATGCTGCGTCTAGGCCAAGGGTTGCGGGTTCGATCCCCGCACAGTACAAACATTTGTGTGCATGAACATGTTTGTTTGTATTGGTCTGGGTGTTTTCAATGTATTATAAGTATGTATTTACAAAATAAAAGTATAATACGTATATAATATATATTTGTAATTCCACTGATATGTGTAACACAGGTGCTTGAGCTACCTATCTCAGGGTCAGACCAATGTATGTGATGTAGTGAAATATTATTAAAATATATTATTAATATTTCTAACTGAGTTAGTAGTTTCATACAAATAGAGGAAATTGCAACGGATTTTAAGATGACCTACATATCCCTTGGCGAATGTTTGTCCAGAGTGGGATTCGAACCAAGAACTATTGGAGCGTGAGGCAGGGTAAGCTATCTAACTAGGTACTATAATAATATGTAGCAAGTCATCGGGTAAGTAAGTCTGTTTGCTATTCAAGCGTAAAGCTGCCAAAATAGTAAAAAAACACTGTGTATAAATTTCTGGAATTGGGTTAAAAATAATTCAACTATTCAAAGAAGCTTGGTGTTAATGAGGAGTTTAAAAATACGACGAATTTTCAAAAGTCGTAAAACAAATGTTGTTCAGAATGGATGGTGGAAGATATGGTGAAAAAAACTAAAAAAAACTAAAACCCAACTACGTCAAAAAACGACGCTGAAAAAGTATACAACAAGCCTTCGTTGTCAATTTACAATAATGTCCTACAATACTATTCTGAAGTATGCAATATTCACTATGTAGAGATAAATTTTCATGTTTGGGAATCCGCAGTCACACGGTGACGTGTTATGACTACGTTTTAGTTAAGTGGAAACAGATGAACATACATACATACATATATACATATGTACATACATACATAGCCTGTCAAATCATAACCCTCCTTTTGCTTTGCCGTAGTCGGGTAAAAAGGACGTTAATTTCTATTAACATACACCTTTTGTATTTGTATATAAGTAAAGAGCACTAGAAAAAGGTCGGCAGTGCATTTGTGACTGCTCTGGCGGTGATATATACTTACCATCGGGTGATTGGTAGCTCGCCTGCCGATGACATTGGGGCATCTTCAGTTTGTGTGTATAGGTAGAACACTAGTCGGTCTGAATATAGAGCACTACTTAGTCAGTCTGTCTGTATATAGAGCACCCCTCAGTCTGGTCATTATGCAATCAATGGCAGTATTTAGCGACGCCGGCGCTCCATAACTCTGGATTAGTGGGAAGTTACGCGGAAAATTTTTCAAGATACAATGAAACGGGACGGGGTTCGATTCTGCATCGTTAGAAAGAACTTTAAGACGACTGATATTTTTGAATATTTTGATAATGAAAAACTTTATAAATTAACCTGAATTTGGAAAGCATCAATGAAAGAAGGTACCTATTATAGATTTATGGTTAATTCATAACTAATTATTTTACAGTATAACATGAATCTATTAACCCCACAACTACGTCTATGGTTATAGCACAGTAACCCCCCCACTCTCTTGTCTCTTAGATTGAAAATTTCCATAGGCAAGAAGGTTGAAAGTGCCCATAACGGTGGATCCACGTTTGATTATTCGTTTTTTTTGTGATAATTGGTAAACGAGCTGTCAGATCACCAGATGTTAAGCGATTGCCGCCGCCCATAGACACCTGCAACACCAGAGTCACAAGTCCACTGTCAACCTTTAACCCCTTTCCACTTAATGCCCCTCACCCTCACTCACTCGACGAAACATAGCGTAGACATTGCTTCACGTCGTCTTCATTGTTAGACTTAGTGGCTATAACTGAATGTTCTCCAGATGCAAATCAGTACTTGTCGAAAATATTTCTCGCGCCCAAACCAAACGGCGACAAACGTTTCATTTTAAATCTGAAAGATCTAAATAAATATATCCAAATCTCATTTCAAGATGGAAGACCATCGAACTGCATCAAAATTAATACAAAAAGATGCTTATCTAGCTACTATAGATTTAAAAGAAGCCTATCTGCTTATTCCAATTAATCTCTCTGACAGAAGATACTTACGTTTTCAGTTTCTAACCAGTAATAAAGAGCTAAAAACTTATGAATTTACTTCAATGCCATATGGTCTTTCGGTGGCCCCAGGAGCCTTTACTAAAATTATGAAGGAAGTGATTTCTCACCTAAGAAGTAAAGGCTTTATGTCGGTCATCTACTTAGATGACATTTTATGTATTGGAAACACAGCAGAAATTTGCTTAAAAAATGTAAACGAAACCTTAGCCTTATTGCAAAGTTTAGGCTTCGTAGTTAATTTTAACAAAAGTTCTTTGGAGCCAAAGCAAGTGTGTAAATTTTTAGGCTTCAATTTTGATACGAGAATGCTAACTTTAAATTTACCCGATGACAAACGTACCAATATTGCTAAGTTGGTACGGAAGTTTATAAGTCTCCCTAAATGTTCAATTTGCGAATTTGCTAAGTTAATAGGTACTTTAGTTGCCGCTTGCCCGGCTGTACAGTATGGATGGTTGTACACAAAAACATTAGAAAGACAAAAGTTTTTGGCCTTATCAAATAATAATAATAATTATGAATCTATAATGAAGCCAACCAATGTCATTCTAGAAGATTTGAATTGGTGGTTATCAAATATTTACTCGGCATCTAGTCCAATAAGATACCCCCATTACGCTATAGAAATTTATACAGATGCTTCGAAGTCCGGC